>CAJQZJ010000279.1:3379037-3394173 GCA_907164525.1 Lophiomys imhausi
GAAAGAAAGAAAGAAAGAAAGAAAGAAAGAAAGAAAGAAAGAAAGAATGAGAAAGGGGAATGTTTATTGGAGAGTTACCTGGTCAAAAACAGCTACCTGTCAAAATGTTTCCTCAGGTATGTCATACAAAGGACAATGCAACTATAATCTAATGAGCAACATAAAGCCTCAAACCAGCAGCAAAATTAGGTGATGTCATATACATGAAATAGGTTTTGATGGCATGAAAAGTACAAGAATGAGGAGACTATGGAAATTTACATGAAAGTTTAAGAAGGCCACAATAGATACCTTTAAATCAGTATATTCACTGAGAAGCTTAAATAAAGAAGGAAGACTCCCTGAAATGTGGGCTGGACTTTCCTACTGAATAAAGAAGGTAAGCAAATAAAACAATCACATTCAGCTCACTCTGTCTCCTGGGTATGCCCAAAGTGTGACCACGACCCCATGTTCCTGCCATCAGGACTTTCCTGCCTTGGTAACCTCTAATTCCTTAAACCATAAATCGAAAACAAAACATCCTTTTATTAAACAACTTGAGTTAGGTATTGATCACAGCAGCAAAATAGTAACTAGCAGAGTCTGTGGTAATACGATGTGCAGTGATACAATCTAAAGTGGTCCAGCCCTTTCATTTGTGCCTTAGATTGAAAAACCATGGTAAAACAAATAATAAGACTATGTTCAGTATGTGTATGGAAAGACACTACCAAAACCATGTAGGAAGTTAAATATTAAAATACCAATTTTATACATTTGTAGCTATATGAATAGTAAGTATAGTAATAGATCAAAAGGTGTCAATGATGAAACTGAATTAGATTAGAGGCTTATATTTATTTAACTCTTATTTACATTTAAAATAATATTAATAATGAGATATTAAAGGCATTGATTAGAAAACCAAAAATAATAATTGCCTTTATGTAGAGAGCTGTGACGTGCCACGCCCTAAAGATGGCGCCGGTTTCCGCCTTCCACCAGCCCGATGGTGAGCGCTCTCGGTGGTAAACAAGTCCATATTTGGCTAAGACCGCTGATCTAGCTTGCTTCCGCATACGTGGGCCTGTAAGATAGCACCACGTGGTTTTACTTGATTGGCTGTTCATATAGTATTTAGCCTGTGGGTTGGGTCTGCCTGATTATTCGGAAGACTGTTTTCAAGGGACCTGAATAAACTGCTTGAGAAGAGCTTTTGTGAGTTACGTCGTTCTTGCTGGTCGAGGTCGACGCGACAAGTGGTGGCCCGTACGGGGAAACAGAAAAGACTCAGAACTCTTGCAGTCAGGGGCAGTGCACTGGTAAGTTCCCGGGATAAATTGGGACAATAAAGTTTCATGGAAATTGCGAACTAAAGGTAAAGTTTCACTGGAAACTGTGAACTGAAAGTAAATTTTTAATCATGGGATCGTCTCAGTCACATCCAATTTTTCTGGCTCGTCAGGAGCTACTTTTAGCTAGGAAATTGAAACTTGAGAAGTCAACCCTAGAAAGATTTTTGAATGAATGCGACTCTGTGGCTCCATGGTTTGCGGTGTCCGGGAATCTTACGGTATCCTGCTGGGACAAATTAGGCAGGGACTTGGATTTTGCTTGGGAGCAAGGTGCTCTGAAGCATGGAGTAAGACCGTTTTGGAAGATGGTGAGGAGTTGTTTAGAAGATCAGAGATGCTGTAAAGTAATCAAGGAGGGAGAATCAGCCTTGGAAACTGCTGCAAGGGGAAAGATCTGAGCAGGCAGACAGTGAAAAGGGAAGCAAAAAAGGTGAAAGATCTGAGCAGGCAGACAGTGAAAAGGGAAGCAAAAAGAAGGTCCCTCTCTATCCCGATCTTAGAGATTTTAGAGATTTTGAGGACTCAGAGGGCACGGATTCTGAAGGGGAGCTACACACTCTAATAGAACAGTTGGAGAGGACTGCTATTAGAAAAAGGGAAAAGAAAAGGGTAAAAGAGAAAGACATGTTGGTGGCAGTCAGTGTAAGTAAAGCCGTTGCCGCGGCGCCTTCAGCTACGTTGGCAGCGGTCGGTGTAAGTGAAGCCGTTGCCGCGGCGCCTTCAACTTCCTCTCCATATCCAGAAGCCATTCAGATAGATCAGCCTGTTCAGTCCCTGAAAGTAGGGAGATCTTTCTGCCCGGGGATGTGGACACAAGTAAGAACAGAATTACAGTTTGCCTATCCGGTATACCAAGATCCACAAGGGAACAGGTATGAGGAACTGCTTGATTTTAAAGTAATTAAATCCCTTGCACAGTCGGTTCTTACCTATGGCATTACTGCTTCTTTTACATTGGCTCAGGTAGAAGCATTAAGCAGACATTGTATGACCCCGAGTGATTGGAGTGGCCTGGCCCACACCTGCTTAAGTCCAGGGCAATACTTAGACTGGAAAGCTTTCTTGATTGAGTATGCCACTGAGCAAGCAGCCATTAATCAGAGAAATGGAAGTCCAGCCTGGGATAGAGATATGCTGGTTGGGCAGGGGAGATTTGCCAACCAGCAGACAGGATATCCCAATCAGGTTTATGAACAAATAAACCAGACAGCTATCAAGGCTTGGAAATCCCTTCCTAACAAAGGGGAGGTGAGTGGGAACTTAACTAAGATTCTACAGGGCCCATGGAGCCCTTTTCAGACTTTGTGGCACTATTGGTGGAAGCGGCAGGGAAGATTTTGGTGACCCGGATGCTGCTATGCCACTAATAAAACAGTTGGTCTATGAGCAATGTACCAAAGAGTGTAGAGCCGCTATCACCCCTTACAAGCACAAAGGGCTAGAAACCTGGATGAAAGTGTGTAGAGAACTTGGAGGGCCGTTAACTAATGCTGGTCTTGCTGCCGCGGTAGTACAGTTGACCAGAAAAGGTGGAGGAAGTCCAGGAGTTTGTTTTAAGTGTGGCAAGATGGGACACTTTAAAAGACAATGCCCCGAGAGAAGGAGTACAGAAAGTACAGGAAGTGCACAATGCCCCAGGCAGCCGGGGTTATGACCAAAATGTAAAAAAGGGAACCATTGGGCTAATGAGTGCCGTTCAGTGACAGACATCCATGGCCAGCCTTTGACTCAAGGTTATGGTGGTGCTCGTCCAAAAAACGGAGAGTGGGGCCCACGACCCCAGGGCCCACAAATATATGGGGCAATAGAGAATCAGGACAAAGAACAGAATCAAGAGAGATGGCTAACCCTCCGCCATCCAAGAGACCATGGAGAGCCACTGCAGGCTCAGCAGGATTGGACCTCTGCTCCACCACCAGACTCGTATTAACACCCCAAATGGGGGTCCAGTTAATTGAAACAGATTTTAAAGGACCCCTTGAACCTGGTACAATTGGTTTGCTGTTAGGGAGGTCATCATCAGCCTTGAGAGGACTTATTGTCCATCCTGGGGTTATAGATCCAGATTATACAGGAGTGGTTAAGATTATGGTAGCCTCCCCCCGTGGTATAGCAGCTATCTCTCCTGGAGATAGAATTGCTCAGTTGGTCATGTTGCTGAGCTTACATGATCGCTATGCGACAAGGGATCGAGAGAGAGGAAAAGATCGTTTTGGGTCCACGGGCACGGATCTGACTTTTCTCTCCTTGGATTTGGACCAACGTCCTGTCGTGGAGTTAAAAGTTGATGGTAAAAGGATCCTGGGCCTTTTGTATACTGGGGCTGATAGGAGTATCATAGCAAAGAAAGACTGGCCTTCAGGTTGGCCCATACAAGCCTCTTCTCAAACACTTCAAGGCCTGGGTTATGCTAAGACTCCAGATATGAGTGCAAGATTATTAAAGTGGCAGGACCAAGAAAGCCACTCAGGATAATGCAGCCATATGTACTTGAGCTCACTATCTCCCTTTGGGGAAGAGACCTTTTAAAGGATATGGGATTTAAATTGAGTAATGACTATTCTGATTCAGCCCAACGTATGATGTAAGATATGGGATATGCTCCAGGCTTTGGAACAGGAAAATATTTGCAGGGACGGAAGAGTCCCATATCAATGCAGCAAAGACAAAAGAGACAGTGCCTGGGTTTTTCCTAGGGGCCACTGAGGAGGGCATTCCCATAACTTGGAAGACGGAGGACCCAGTATGGGTTCCTCAGTGGCCACTTTCCTCTGTAAAATTGAATGGTGGATGAACAGTTGTCTTTAAAGCATATAAAGCCATCTGTATCTCCCTGGAATACACCTATCTTTGTCATTAAAAAGAAATCTGGAAAATGGAGATTGTTGCATGACCTGCATGCCATAAATCAACAAATGCAGATCATAGGCCCAGTGCAACGCGGCTTGCCACTTTTGTCATCTTTGCCAGCCTCTTGGCCCATAATAGTTATAGATATAAGGGATTGTTTTTTCTCCATCCCTTTGTGTGACAAAGATAGTGAGAGATTTGCATTTACTGTTCCATCTTGTAACCATGAAGAACCTGATCAGTGGTTTGAATGGGTAGTAATACCTCAGGGCATGGTGAACAGCCCCACTATGTGCCAACTGTATGTGGGGGAAGCCATTGCTCCCTTGAGGAAGAATTTTCCAGATTTGAGATGTGTTCATTATATGGATGATATCTTACTGGCAGCTAAGAATGAACAAATGTTAGATCAGGCCTATGAAGAATTAGTTCAATTATTAAAAAAGAAAAGGTTGTTTATTGCTCCTGATAAGGTTCAAAAGGAAAATGTGGTTAATTATTTAGGAGTGAAGTTTGGACCTAAAAAGATAATGCCTCAAAAGATTGAGATAAGAAAAGATAATTTAACGACTCTTAATGATTTTCAAAGGTTGTTAGGAGATATCAATTGGGTAAGAGGCTATTTGAAGCTACCAAATTATGAAATAAGACCCCTATATGATATTTTGAAAGGTGATTCAGCACTTAATTCTCCTAGGCAATTAACAGAAGAAGCAAGAAAAGCTTTATGTAAAGTGGAAGAAAGGTTACAGAGTGCCTTCCTAAAGAGATGGCAGGAAGGACAGCCCATTGCATTGTGCATATTTGCCACCTATGGTCAACCTACAGGATTGTTATGGCAGGACGGACCATTATTATGGACTTATTCGAAGATTTCTCCAAAAAAAAATCCATAGAACATTATCCCACTGCAGTTGCTGCTTTAGCCTTGAATGGTATCCAACAATGTTTGCAGTCTTTTGGAGTTGCTCCTGCCGGTATTATAGTGCCCTATTCCAGTCATCAAATTAATATTTTGTGTGGCACTGTAGATGATTGGGCAATATTGCAATGTAGCTTTGAAGGAGTGATTGATAACCATTATCCTAAGCATCCATTGCTATCATTTTTTTAAGGAGCACCAAGTGATATTCCCTAAGGTTACTTCAGCAGTACCACTTCAAGGGTCACCAAATGTGTTTACTGATGGCTCTAAGACAGGCTGCAGAGCCTATTTGATAGAAAGACAAGAGCCCGTGCTATGCCAATTTCAACCGGGCTCCCCCCAAATAGTAGAGTTGAAAATAGTAATTGATGTGTTTAAAAGATGTCAATTTGCATTCAATTTGATTTCAGATTCAGTCTATGTGGTCAACGCAGTGAAAGTATTAGAATTAGCAGGTCCTATTAAGAATAGTAGTACTGTATGTGCCTTATTACAAGAGTTACAAGTTTTAATCTGGCAGAAAAAAGGTGTTTTTATATTCAACATATCAGAGCACATACAGGATTACCTGGACCATTAAGTGAGGGTAATGATAAAGTTGATCAATGGACTAGGATGGAATGCATTTATTGGAGCTCATTCCTGGACCAAGCCAGACAGTTTCACCAATTATTTCATGTAAACGCAAAAACTCTACAGCAGAAATTCCATTTGTCTAGAGCAGATGCTAGACAAGTGGTTTTGGACTGTCCTCAGTGTGTGATTCATCATCATCCTCCCAGTGTGGGAGTGAACCCTAGAGGGTTGATGCCACTCAAAATCTGGCAAATGGACATTACCCACATTTCAGAGTTTGGAACCTTAAAATATATTCATGTGTCTGTGGATACCTGCTCAGGTATCATACATGCTACACCTATGAGTGGAGAAAAGGCTCGCAATGTCATAAGGCATTGCTTAGAAGCCTGGGCTGCATGGGGAAAACCACAACAGCTGAAAACAGACAATGGACCAGCCTATACGGCTCAGTCCTTTGTCTCCTTCTGCAACCAGATGGAGGTACAGCTTAATCACGGATTACCATATAATCCTCAAGGACAAGGAATTGTGGAGCGTGCTCATTGTACCTTGAAAGAATGTTTGCAAAAACAGAAAGGGGGAATAGGCCAAGGCCATACCCCCAAGGAGAGAATGTCTTTAGCCTTATTTACTTTAAATTTTTTAAATTTGGAAGCTCAAGGCTGCTCAGCAGCGGATAGACATCGGGATTCCCATGGTCCACCTAAAGGCATGGTGAAGTGGAAGGGGATATTTTGACAGACTCTTGGCGAGGGCCTGACCCCATGTTAACATGGGCGAGAGGATCTGTTTGTGTTTTTCCTTAGGATCAACAAGATCCAGTGTGGGTGCCTGAACGCCTTGTGAGGAAGATTCGTCATGAAGACCTTCCTGGGGATCCTGGTGATAGTAGCAGTGATGATGTCAGGAATGACTGAGCCGAGATGGGGGATCCTGTCGATATTCCCAAAGCCGATGCCGGTCAGACATGATGCAACTGTGTTTCCACGCTTATTTAGCAGTAATAGAAGCTTAGGCTTACCCTACCTTCCCTTTGATGATCAGAAAAGCCCTATAGAGGGTAATAGAAATGTCAGCTTGAAGGGTAGTCTGTGCTTTTTAATGAGCTTCAATAGGTCAGATGATACAAAATGCATTAAATTGTCTCAGCAGTCAGCAGATTTTTTACCACAACTGAGGTTTGGGGGTAGGGGTGGTGGTTTTTTTTCGAGCAATGGTTCTCGTCTTGTGGGGTGGTGGCCCACACGAGTCTCTGACCAGGACCCCCCCAGACCGCCATGCTTGGCACCTTTTTGTAGAGGATCCACAGGAGAGGAAGGACCTTTTCCCTGGACTGGATGTCAGGGGCGCAGAGCAGTTTGGGTTCAACAAGATTATTTTTCCTTTAGCCCCATGATTAGTAATATAGTGAATGAGTCTTGTACAGGAATGCTTGATATATCTACTAGGGATCCTCAGCAGACTGCCACCAATCCTTTTGATTTATGGCTTTTGTGTGGAGCAAATGGTAGCTGTATGGATTTGGGACCTATACTTATGCTTGGGGGAGGAATTTATCAAAGAGGTAGTTTTTCCCTCGGGTCCGCTACCAATTTGGATTTTTCTAGTGGTAGTGGCTCTGGTACTTGGAATTCTTTGTTTCATTCTTACCGCAGTAAGACCTTTTCAGCCTCGCCAGTGTGTCTCTGGCCTACTTTTCTGTGGATTGTAAGTAATGGGAGTGCATCCTTGGGTGAAGAAAAGTTAGTATGCACTCCGGACACATGCTTTTATGCCCTGTGCTGGAATGCCACAGTCTTTCCTGTGGCTGTGTTGACTAGAATGCCTCGATATGTACCAGTTCCTGTAGAGGCCCCTAATACCATGATGCTATTCAGGCTTAAAAGAGATTTTGGCATCACTGCAGCTATTGTTACTGCCATCACTGTTGCTGCTGTGGGGGCTACTGCCTCAGCTATTGCCTTGTCTAGTTCTATACAGACTGCCAATGCCCTGAATGACATCTCAGCCAATGTAGCACAGGCATTGGATACTCAGACCTCTATGAATTCTCATCTCAAAGGAGGCCTTATGATAGTTAATCAACGCATAGATTTAATACAAGAACAGATTGATTCTCTTTGGCAACTAGCACAGTTGGGGTGTGAGTGGAAAATGCAGGGTTTGTGTGTTACTTCGGTGCGGTATCAAAATTTAACAAAGGCTGCTAATCTGTCTAAGCAATTGTCAGAGCTCCTCTTACAGGATTGGTCGGCTGATTTTGAAAAACAGATGAGAGAGCTGAGAGTGACAATCGTCCACATCAACTCCACTAGGGTGGATCTGAGTCTGGCTAATGGTTTGACTTCCTGGATACAGGCGGCTATGGATCATCTTAAGGAGTGGGCGGGCGTACGCTCTTTGGCGATACTGATGATACTAGCCTCTCTAGTTTGCCTATGGTGCATCTACAATATGAGAGCCACACAAAAGTGTAATGCAGCCATGATTATACAGGCCCTTCTCACCATTGAGGCGGGCCAGTCCCCTCAGGCATGGCTCGCTGCCATGAAGCCTTAAATCTTCACTGAGCATAGTCCCTGCCCACTGAGGTATTCCTTCCATGGATATTAGGGTCTGGCAAGTCAATGACGAAGTAGACGGATAAGTCTCGGCCACCTAAGACAGGGCAGCCCCGAGTGGGGAGGCTGACCCAGAAACGGGTAAGAGTTTGAGCACCGCCCTCCTACAGGCTCAGGCCCGCTGTGAGATCCCCAGATATGGGGATTACGAAGCCTTTCCAGGGACTTCTACCAACATTTTTTTTTTCAAAAACAAAAAAGGAGGAACTGTAGAGAGCTGCGACGTGCCGCGCCCTAAAGATGGCGCCAGTTTCCGCCTTCCACCAGCCCGATGGTGAGTGCTCTCAGTGGTAAACAAGTCCATATTTGGTTAAGACCGCTGATCTGGCTTGCTTCCGCATACGTGGTCCTGTAAGATAGCACCACGTGGCTTTACTTGATTGGCTGTTCATATAGTATTTAGCCTGTGGGTTGGGTCTGCACGA
The DNA here is from genome assembly GCA_907164525.1 of Lophiomys imhausi. Classification (NCBI taxonomy): domain Eukaryota; kingdom Metazoa; phylum Chordata; class Mammalia; order Rodentia; family Muridae; genus Lophiomys; species Lophiomys imhausi. The sequence goes on from CAJQZJ010000279.1 coordinate 3,387,775, forward strand.
TTATTCGGAAGACTGTTTTCAAGGGACCTGAATAAACTGCTTGAGAAGAGCTTTTGTGAGTTGTGTCGTTCTTGCTGGTCGAGGTCGACACGACACCTTTATATAATTTAAATAATCTATCATAAATATCATAGCTTCCTGGTTTTCTGGTTTTGGCATCTGAAAGTAAACAAAGAAGTCATTTTTAGCTGAGTGGTATTCTATTGTATAAATGTACCACAAATTTTTTGCCCATTCATCGGTTGAGGAACATCTGGGATGTTTGCAGTTTCTAGCTAATACAAATTAGGCTGCTATGAACATAGATGAGGATATGTCCTGGTGGTTTGGTGAGGTATAGTTTGGGTGGATACCCAGAAGTGGTATGGCTGAGTATTGAGGTAGGGCTATTCCAAGTTTTCTTGGAATATGATATCAGCAGACTGATTTCCAAAGTGGTTTTACAAGCTTGCACTCCTACCAGCAATGGAGGAGTGTTCCCCTCTCCACAACCTCGTCAGCATGTGCTGTCATTTGATTTTTTGATCTTAGCCACTCTGACAGGTGTGAGATGGAATCTGAAGGTCATCTTGAGTTGCATTTCTCTGATGATTAAGGATGTTGAGCATTTCTACAATTGTCTCTCTCCATTAGAGATGGAATACTACTCACTCAGCTATCAGAAACAAGGAAATCATGCAATTCACAGCCAAATGGATGGAACTAGAAAAACTCATCCTGAGTGAGCTAAACCAGACTCAGAAAGATGCACATGGCATCTACTAACTTATAATTGGATTTTAGCCACATAGTACAGAATAACTATCCTACAACAAATACATCAAAAGTATCAGGAGCATAGATTTTGTTACCTATTAAGGTGACAATTTGCCCTAGGAGTGCTACCATGTTGGTCCCTAGTGCAAGAGGAAGCTCTTAGCCCGCAGATGACTGTTGAGCTGAGAGGTGCTGATATGTAGGGACACTCCACATCAGAGGAGTGGGAAGGGTGGGGGAGGGAGGAAAAGGTGGGAAGAGTGGATCAGGACACTGTGACAAAGATGGAACTTGAAGCAGTAAATAAACAACAAATAAATAAATAAAAGAACTTGGCACCATGTGATCAAAAAAAGAGAAGTCATGTTTAAATCAATGTCATAAAATGCAGTTCATAAAGACAGCAATATAAATGGATACTCTAACATAAATACTTTAATTTTAGTATTATAGTATAAGGGTCATTCTGGGAACTCAGAACAAATGTTAATGGCCATAAATTGTATTTCCCCAAGTCTTGCATATAACTTTAGTGGAAATATGGCAAATTAATCAATATATAAAAGACATAATACTCATTCAGGAGGTTGAAGAAAAATATAAGTTCAGGCCAATCTAGGCTACACAATAATGAGATGCTTTCTTAAAAAAATAAAAATATAAAAAAAGACTAGTATGGAATTTAACACAATTGTGTTCAATATCATGTCATTGGCCCCTCAGTCTCAACTTCCCATAACTATTCTTGTTATAAAAGAAAACTTTTGTATCTTTATATATCTGGTATATATTTATTATATATTTTATGTCTATATATGTATACATTTGACATTTATACAGGTATGTATGTTCCATATATATGTATATACTTGATAGACATATATACACAGACAGACACAAGACACACACACACACAGAGACATACACTCCTATCAACCAATGTGTCTTTTTCAATTTGAAGCAATAAGAATGGAAGTGATAGAGAATATTTTAGGCGCTAAACTATTCATGAATAAGACCAATAACTTTCAATTTTTCCATCTAAAATCTTGACAGAAATGGTCAAGAGTCAATATGCAGTGCTATTCTGAACAAGAAGCATCAAATTAAACATGAGCCCCATCTGCAGGGATAGAATATTAACATGTTCCTGAGACCTGCAAATATGACCCATCACCAGAACTGGCCTTACTGTGCAATGCATAGATTAAGCAGAGTTCTCATTTTAAGAATATTCTGTTATGCATCTTGTGATCATACTTTTTTTTTCATTTCTTGTCTGCACTCTCACCTTATGTAATATTTTCTGTGGATAAGTAGTAATTTTTATCTTTCTACAAAATTAAGTCAGTAATCATTTTTAATGTTAACCATTTTTAGCTGCAAAATTAATAATTATATGAAACTTGTGTGTAGCTATCTGAAAAGGAATCATTTTCAGTAGTCCATTGGCTCTATACACTGCTGTCTTTAAGGCAAAAAGAACAGATGTATTTTTTAGTATGAGAACTGGGCTTGGCTGACAGCAAAGCTTTTCATTGTGGGTGAGGACTGGGGTTTGATACCAGCTAAACAGCTAAAAGTGTAAGTCAGAATTCTTTACTAATCCTCACAGGAGGAATAATGTCTGCTATATTACTCAAGATTCATAGGCTTTGCTATACATTATAGAATATCTGGAAAATATTTCCCTATGCAAACTCCATTAAAATTAATGATGCAAAGAAGCAGTCTCATAAAATTATGCACTCCTATTGTCATAAAGAGCAATGGAAATTGTGGTCATGTTTACCAGGCAGATTCTAGAGTATAGCCTAAGATACTGTCCCTGTCGGGGACTGTTCAGTGCAGGTCTTTGTATCACACCTGCTACTGAAATTCTTCTTGTCTATATTGTTTCCTATTCATGTCAATAAATATCCTCCCTTTAACATGACACACACACACGACTTCAAAGTAATCTATAGACTAATTAACTAAATTCAGAAGAGTATTTCAATGTGTTAATGAACACTTGACCCTTACTCAACAATTTGACAGAGTTGTAAACCTGAGACTGGTAACAAGAAAAGAAAGGCACTTAATACAACACAAGTAGATAGTACTTTAGTTCACCTATGTGTAAGACAATGTGAGATGGTATTGTTTCTGTCATTAGTACTAATGTCTGGGATCCCAACAGCTAAAATTTATTGTACTGGGAAAATAGGGAAAGGAATTAATTGATGTTCTTATGAATATATTGTAATTGTACTCCTTTTACTTTCTTATCTGTATTGCATTTGCCTATTTTGAAGTAATTTCTTATGTAAAGCCCAGGCTGCTCTCATACTTGTTATGCACCTGCCACAGCCTTCTGAGTACTGAGATGATAGACATGTTCTGCCATACCTGGAACCTTGAGATTGTAGCATAGGACTGAGTAATTTGTAAGCCTAGGATATAAAAGTGATTTGTATGTAAAGATATGCAAGATTTTCCTGTAGAATAAAGTTGAAGAATGAATGATTAGTAAAATTTCATCTCGTGATCATGTTATTATAAAACTCGAATTAAATAATGAAGCACTAGCTATTTTTATGCATAAACCACAAAAAGCCTGCTTAATTTAATTTTACCTTAAAAACCATTTCTATCATATTTTATGGAACAGTTTTCTTAAACTAATTATATTAGGATCATGTACAATAACTTATAGCTTATTACATGTCATTTGTTTGTCAATAGACTAAAAAAAGAAATAAAAAATCACAAACATCCAGTAACATTGCATGTAATCATTGTACTTCAAGAGATATTCCAAACATTCTTTTTATTTTTTAAGGATTTCAAGTAAGTAGAGTTGAAAAGTAAAATTAATAGTCATATTAATGACTAATAATCAATTTTGTTTTCATCTGACACTGTAGGGGAAGACAATTACTAACTTGTAATCTATTTGATGAATATTATTAGCACATGTTTTGGGATCTAGCATGTCAATGCCTAGAATGTAATAGTAACATTGTCCCTTCCTATAAGTATTATACATATTAGGTACTCTTTGTGAACAAGCAAATATTTTAGACATGACTATTCCTTCCTTCTTTTGTCTGCTGCTTCCTAAAAATAGATACACCCAAAAAATATCTCATTTTCCAAGTGAATAATTACTCTCTATGGAACTAATTTGGCACATAATATACAGTCTAATCATTTTTGAAAATGATATTTTCTACCCTTTTAGCATACTCCTATTGATTCTGTAGCAATATAAAATCATGTCTATCAAGAAATTCAGAATCCACATAGAGTGATAGAATCAGGATGCAATTTTTTTTCTTCCCTTCCTATGTGACAAGTCTCAGATCGTGATCATATTTATCTGCTTGGTCACCACATTCTTCTGGCACTGTGACAACTGCTTAAGTCTTAATGCAGCAACAGCTTTTGCTGGTCACTGACCACCTTTGTATTCAAAATCTAGTTCATATTCCTCATTATTAATACAGATATCTAAGAAGAAGTGATATAGGCCAATAGTCTTTTCAGGACATCTGAACTTCCACCTCATTGAAAAATTTATTAGGCTTCTGACAGCATGTGAACAGTATAAGACAACATAGTTTATCTCTAAAATCATTTCTATATTCAACAATTTGAAATTTCAAAGTGACCTCTAAAGAATACTAAAAATCAGTTTCAATTTATTACTGTATTTGTAATATAAAATTACTTAAGGAAATAATGCTGTGAAAGAAGACAATCTCAGGAGGAATACAGGGTAGGATGTCATTTCAATCGCATTTCTAGAATAAAATTATAGAAACTTATGCTAGTTTAATTGTTGTTTTGGGTTAAAAATAAGGACATGAGAGATGTGAATTTAAGCCCAAGGAATAACAAAGATGTTAATGGTGGGAGAGCAGTTCCCTATGTTGAGTTAAGAGGTAATCATTGCACATGTTAACATAGAAAAACACAGATAGCTGATGATTTGATATTGAGTATGTGGTACCTTTACACAATGGAGTATTATTTAGATGTTAAGAAAAAGGAGTAGATGGCAACAAATAACAAAACTAGTGGCTGAAATCAATAAAATGGGAACAAACCCTACCTTCACATGAAGACAATATGAAAATAAGCATAATGACACTAAAATTCTACGGGGAAACTCATATAGCTTATAAACACTTGCAGTAAAGTAGCTGAATACAAAATTAACTGACAAAAATCAGTAACCCTCATATATACAAATGACAACAGTCTTAGAAAGAAATACGGAAGATAATACCTATAATCCCTTTCACAATATCTTCAAATAATATTAAATATCCTGGGGTAACCCTAATTAAACAAGTAAAAAACTTCAAATGCCTCAACATATAACCATATATAATGAACCTGATAGATCATCAGCTATCTGTGTTTTTCTATGTTAACATGTGCAATGATTACCTCTTAACTCAACATGGGGAATAATCTTGAACACATTGGCACAGAAGACTATTTTCTGAAAAAAAAAAAAAAAACAATAGCATAGGCACCAAGATCAACATTTAATAAATGAGACCTCATGAAATTGTGAAATCTCTGTAAGATAAACTACACTGTCAATGAGACAAAAAGGCACCCTACAGAATGGGAAAATATTTTTACCAACTCCTCAATTGATAGAGGACTAACGCCTATATATATATATATATATATATAACTCAAGAAACTCAATAACAAAAAACTAAAATTACAATTAAAAATGGAATACAGAACTAAACAGAATTCTCATTAAAGAAAATGGAATGGTTGAGAAATACTTAATGCAATGATTATCAACAGGTGGGTCATGACCTCCTTGAGAGTCACATGTCAGATATCCAGCATAAGAGATATATACGTTATCATTAACAGTGGAAAAATTAATGTTATGAAGTAACACCAAAATAACTTTATGATTGAAGTCACCACAATATAAGACTGTATTAAAGGGCCATAGCTTTAGGAAGATTGAGAATCACTGTCTTAAAGAAATGTTCAACACCCTCATCCATCAGGGAAATGCAAATCAGAACTACTTGGAGATTCAATCTTACATTGTCAGAATGGTTAATATCAATTACAATAGTGATAGCTCAGGTTATTAAGGATGTGAAGCAAAGCGAAGACCCCTCCATTGCTGCTATGTGTGGGAACTTATGCAGACACTATGAAAATCAATGTGATGGTTCCACAGAAAGTTGGGAATTGATCTATCTTAAGACTCAGTACTCTTGGGCATATAACCAAAAGATGCTCTATTCTACCACAAGAACACTTGTGCAACCATGCTCATTGTGGCATCATTCATAATATCCAGAAACTAGAACTAAGTTAGAAATCCCTCAGCTGAAGAATGGATAAAGAAAATGTAATACATTTTGGAGTGATACTCAGCTGTTAAAAAACATACCATATGCCAGGCATGGTGGTGCATACTCACTTTTAATCCCATCAATGAGAAGGCAGAGGCAGGCCAATCTCTGCGAGTTCAAGGCCACCCTGGTCTATGAAGTGAGTCCAGAACAACCAGAGACACACAGAGAAATTCTGCCTTGAAAATTAAAAAATAAAATAGAATAAATAAATAAATAAATAAATAAATAAATAAATAAATAAATAAATAAA
>CAJQZJ010000279.1:3394183-3420098 GCA_907164525.1 Lophiomys imhausi
AAATAAATAAATAAATAAATAAATAAATAAATAAATAAATAAATAAACAAACAAATAAAAATAAAACCAAGAAATTTGCCACCAAATTGATGAAACTAGAAATAAGGTAGCCCAGATGCAGAAGGACAAATAGAGTATGTATCCACTTATAAGTGGATATTAGCTGTTAAGTAAATGATAACCAAATAACAATCCACAGACCAAGAGAGGATAGGTAAAGAGAAGGCATCTAGGGTGGGATACATGGAACTTCCTGTGATGGGGAAATAGAATAGATTTTATGAGCAGACTGGAGGTGAGTGGGGATGGGAGAGGGAGGAATCAAGTGAAGGGAGATGGAGTGGAGGAAGATTATGAGATATATGACTGGAACTGGGGGGCATTTGAAGGGCAGTATAGAGCCCTAGGGCAGTGGAAACCCTACCACTGAAATATATGAAAGTGATCCAAATGTGGATGAGAGACATAGTATATCAACTGGCCCATCTTGCGTAACTAAACACGGCTTCTGTTGAAGGGACTGGGTTGCATTCAAGTTACTTATTGCCCAAGGCATTGTATGAAAAATCCCTAAATAGAATACATTGTATGTGAAATGAATAAATTTTCAATAAAAGAAAAAATCCTTTAAGGAACTGAAGATATCAGATGTAATGATCTCCCATATTAATGGATCAGTAGGGCTGATATAATTTTAAAAAATGACCATCCTATGGAAAGCAGTCTATAGATTTAATGCAACCCCTAACACAATTATAATCCCAACATAATTATTCACAGATATAGAAAGAACAATTTTCAACATCATATGAAAAAAGAAAAAAAATCCAGGATAGCTACCATCTTGAAAATAAAATAATTGCTAGAGGTCTCATCATTCCCAATCTCAGGTTTCACGACAGAGTTATAGTAATTAAAACATCATGATTATGGCACAAAAACAGACATGTTGGTCACTGATTTTTTTCTTTCTTTCTTTATTACTGTGAATTACATCTCCATCACTGTCCCCTCTCTCCACCACTCCTTGTCCTGGTCCTACCTTCTTACCCTCTTCCCCCTCTCCCACCTATCCTATTCCTCTGCAGTGGGGTGCCCCTACATATCACCCCCCTCAGTTTAACAGTCATATGAGTGTTAAGAGTTTCCTCTTGCACTGGGGGCCTATATGGCAACTCTATTAGGACAAAGTGTCCCACTAACAGGTAACAAGTTCTATGTTCCTCTTCCTTTTGGTGTGTTGGATGTAAGATAGTTATCCTGTACTATATGGCTAAAATCCAATTATAAGTGAATAGATGCCATGTGCATCTTTCTGATTCTGAGTTAGCTCACTGAATTCTTAATTGAAGACTCAGACATAAAGCCACACTCTTATAGACACCTGAATTTTTTTATGAAGAACTCAGAAGTATGTATTAGAAAATAGAAAGTATTTTCAACAAATGGTGCTGGATAGCTCCATGTGAAAGAATCCACATGGATCTACAGTTATCACTCTACACAAAACTCAGCTCCAATGTATCAAACCTCTTAACATAAAATCAGATACACTGAACTTAATAGAAGAAAATGTGTGCAATAGCCCTGAACTGATTGGCTCAGGAAAATACATTCTGAACAAAGCATTATTAGCACAGACACTAAGATCAACAATTAATAAATGGGACCCCATGAAACTAAGAAGCTTCTGCATGCCAAAGGACACCGTCATTCACACAAAGTAGCAGCATACAGAATGGGAAAAGTTTATCATGTACACATCTGATAAGGAGTAATATCAAGAACAAATAACCTAATTAAAAATGGAGGTGCAGATTTAAACAGAAACCTCAAAAGATTAAACACATTCATCTGCAAAACATTTAAAGAAATGTTCATTATCCTTAGTCATCATAGAAATGAAAATCAAATCTTCTTTGAGATTTCTTCTTAATATATATATATGATCAGTAAGAGAAATGACAGCTCATACTGGCAAGAATATAGAGTAAGTGGAATATTTATCCATTACTGGTGGAACCACAAACTTGTACAGCCTTATGGAAACCAGGGTGGTATTTCTTCAGGAAGATGGGAATCAATTTCTCTGCCTATCCAACTATGCCACTCTTGGGAATCAACCAAATGGATGTTTCGTACTATACAGAGACACTTGATTAAATATGCTCATTGATGCTCCATTAATAATAGATGGAGAACGGAAGCAGTTTAGATGCCCCTGAATAGATGCAAGGATAAAGAATATGTGGTACAATTACCTGGAGAAATATTACTCAGTTGTTAAAAAGAACAAAATTATGAAATTTGCAGGTAAATGAATGGAACTAGAAAAAAAATCAGTTGAACTGAGTTAACCAAGACCCAGAAAGATGAGAAAAATATAGCCCCCCCTTACATATGGATATTAACTGTTATGTCTGTGATCAATAAGCTATGATCCATAGAAGAACAGAGGCTAGGAATAGATGAAGGGAACTAGAAAAATGAAATAGAATAGTTATGAATGAATTGTAAGGGGTTAGAAACAAAGGTTCAAATGGAGAGGTGAGTGACAAGGGGCCTGAGGGAGGTAATAATGGGAAAACATCTAACATTAAGGGTCATTTGAGGAGGAATATGTAAAACTAACACATTAGAAGCTTTTTAAAATATAAACACATATGAAGGAGCTCTAAATGAAATTAGTAAATAAGATGGCATACAGAGCCCAAAATGGACATCTCCTGTCACCTAATGAAGTTTCCATTGCCAGGAATGGGTTGTAACTAATTGGAAAAAAAAGGCATTCAATGGAAACCCTTCCAAAATCCCTTGTTTCCAAGACTATCAGTTATTCTTTTTAAATGCCCAACCCTATTCCTGAAGACAACCCCACACAACATATTGAACATGGAGAAGTCCATCTGATGTCTCCATAACTCCTCTGTCCTCATGTGGTACCTCATCTTTGGTACAGGAAGATACTATGCACTTTACCAGAAGATAAACATAAACACCAAGCCAACCACAATCCCTTTGATCTGTAATGGTAGCCTGACTGAAAGATACACTAGTGCAATGGTGACACAAAGCTTATTGGAATAATCAACCGATATCAGATTTGACTTAATTTCCACTCTCTGAGAAAGATGTTGGACACTGCTTTGGTGACCAAGAACCTGAGACTAAACAGCATATAAACTTAGAGTAAAATCAAATACTACTGTTTACTAAAATGTGGAGGGGGGTAGAGCAGAGTCTGTCATGGACCCTGTTGCCTGTTAGTGGAACATCTTATCCTAGCTGGGCTGCCATGTTGGGCCCCAGTGCAAGAGGAAGCTATTAGCTCTCATGTGTCTAGGGATCTGAGGGGGCTTGATATATGTAGGTTCCCCCCTCACCCTAGAAGAAGGAGATTAGGGAGAAGGGGAAGAGGGAAGGATTGGGGACAGGAAGGGGAGAAAGGAGGGAGGGGGCTGTGATTGAGATGTAACTTAAACTAATAAATAAATGCAAATAAAAATGTGGTAATAGAAAAATTCCTTATTGACATTCTCATTTATTCTTAGATAAGTGCCTTGCTTAGTCTTCATCTGAGAAACTTCCTCCTGAAGAAAATGGCAAGACATAGAGACCCATAGTCAGATATTATGCACAGTGTGAGAGACCTTGGGATATCAGACTTAAACAGGATGCCTTCATCAAATCACTCCACTTAGGTTTCAGGGAACCCTGTGGGGATGTAGGACACCAAGGAAGCATGGCCCTCTATATAACCTGATTGACAAACACTTAGGATGTCACAGAGACTGAGGGAGCATGTAAAGGGCCTGCTCAGGTCTGCATCAGATGGATTCCTAGAGATGAAAGAAGTAAATGCATGCTCCTATTCCTAATCCAGAAGATTTCTCCAATTTTAACCACATTCAAATGAACGTGTAATCTCTCCAAGAGGGTCTTGCCTGGAAAACAAACTACTATAAAGGGTAGGCTACATGCCCAGTAGTAGATGGTCAACAGAAAGTGAATTCAGTGGCATCTTTGAATGTTCCTTCTCTCATAATATTCTTTCAGAGCTTTATTCTTTTTAAAAATATTTTGTTTTTTATTTTTATTTTATTTATGTAATTAAAATATTTTAATTCTTTAGTTCCTTTAGGTAAACACCTGGCATCCAGTTTATTATTTTTATGAGATTCCCTAGTGTGCAAACAAGTTGATCTTTGTGTATATACCTGTTTCTTCTGCATTTTCTTGGGGTCATTTCCTTCTGTTTCTTTTTTCTCCTGTTCTGATGTGTCAGTTTTTGTTTTATAATACAATACAATACAATGGTTAGAGATCTTGGGGTCGAAACAATCTCAACATATTCTCAAACTTTAAATGGGTATGAAGCCCAGCTAGTTCAGGTGGTAGAGCATGAGACTTTTAATCTCGGGGTCGTGGTTTTGAGCCCCATGTTGAGCACCACCTGAAACTGCAATTTAATTAATTATTGTAGTTATTAGTGAGTATAAACTGTAAGATTAGGCCGGCTGAGTAGCCTGCAGCTTGGCAGAGGAGTGGGTAGCCTGGCCCACGTACCTTAACCAGTTGCCTGATTTATCCTGGGGAAAGAGCACCGGAGCCAAGGGTGGCCTACACAACCTGTAACCTAAACTGTTAATTAATAAAAGTTGTTATATTAGGCCAGTATAATTACCAGCAGTTTGGTGGGAGCTTCGCCTGGGTGTGAGGGGAGTCCAGGAGTCAGGAAGTCTGAACACCGGGGACTGCTTGGACTGAGGGCCTAGAAGCTGCCACAGTCTTTTCCCCTAATAATTAAATACACTAAGACCTTTTAATGTTTTAACACTTAGCCCTTAGCTGGGCAGACTCTCAATTAGCTACTCTATGTTAACTCAGATCACCTAATACCAAACTACCATGTGCCTGCAATTACCTTCCATAGTTCTCAAGAAGTCTGTCTCCTTCTGTGTCCCCACAGAGAGTGAATCTCTGTGTGTGCTCAGGATTCCTGTCTAATCTCAGGAAGTCCTGCTTTCCTATACTCTTTCTGCCCAGCTAATTGGCCATAAGCAACTTTTATTAACCAATCAAGAGAATGCCTCAGAAGAGTGGTAACCAGATCTCAGAATTGAATTCAACCTATCAGAAACAATGATCTTAACTTCCCTCAACATCACTTGGAACTCTTTGTTTGTTATTGAAACACAGAAAGTGGGTAGATCTGGATAGGAGGGAATATGGTGGGGAATGGAAGAAATAGAGAAGGGGAAATTGATATTATATATATGTTTATATATGTGTTTATCTGTATCTATATCTATATATAATATATATATATATATTTCTATCATCAATAAAAACCCAACCACAGCCTCCTCTTCCTCCTTGGTTTTAAGTCTAGGCACCTCTCCCACATATCAAGATGAGACAAGACAACCCAGTAGAAGGACAAGGATGACGGAGAGGAAATTGCAATCAGGATAGAGTATGTGAGGAAAAAAAGATATTTTACTACTAATAAAATTTTTTTAAAATAGTCTATCTTCTGGCAAATTGACTACACTGAATTGGAATTCTATACTACAAAGAATATGTTGACAGCACAAATTGGGATTGATAGATGATAAAAATGAGAATACTAAGTTTCATTTTTAGAAAATTGAATATGCATCTGGAAACACTCAGAGGAGGGGGAAATACTATCAAAATCATTGTGTGAAGTTCTCAAGAAAGTAATTTAAAAAGACAAAAATACCATAGGCAGGCATGGACATGCTAACACACACACACACATACACACACACACACACACACACACACACACATGCACACACAAGCACATACATGCGAGAGAGAGAGAGACAGAGAAAGAAAAAGTACATGTCAAACTGATGAAATCTGAATGAAATACAGATTATGTTGACCTTTGTGTGGCTTTACTTATTGTATTGTAAAATATTTCTGCTTGGGAAAGGCTACCAGAGACTTCTCTTTAGGTTTCTTACCCATTTCTGTGAATCAGTAATTACTTCAGAGGAAAAAGGCAAAGCAATATAAGAAAAATGAAGTATTAAAGAAATAGAATATAAAATAAATTCTCCTATTGGGAATTTCTTTGTCTATCTAACCTATTTACATGATGATTGGAATGTCCAGATTGGCCATAAATTGAATGACTGTATGGCTGCATATTCATGCTATAATTCTGAAATTCTCCAATGCTGTTGACATCTTGTAGAACTCATTTATTCAGGTCACAGTCTGTTAGTAACTTTTCAGCTAATAATAATACAACCGAATAAAATTCTACAAATAAAACTATGCAATTTATGGCTGACTATTCGATGATCTGAATGAGCATTTCACAAATATTCAGTTGCTTGGCAAGGTAAATAGCAATGGAAAATATATAAGGATTTTCACACTTAACTCAGCTCTGCTACGCAAAATGAACATGGGAAAACTATCCAAAGGAAATTACCTCATGCTTGCCCCCATTAAAAATGGATCACTACATTGGAAGATGTGGGTCCCTTCTCAGAGGTCTGAGGATAAAGAGAGCTTAATTAATGGCACAAGAGGTGTGAAAATATTGCTGTGTGATGAGAAAAACATGGAGTTTTCAACTGTGCAAGTGAAGCTTTGGCAGGGGTTTACCACGTACCTTGCCAGAAACCCCTTCTTCTGCTCCTGCTGGTCCTGCCAGCTGGAGAGCACAGGCTGTGCTGTCTTTCCCCCAAGCAGTGGAAGTGGCTCCTCTGTGAGACACCCATATGAATTCACACGAGTGAACCTTGCCTGCCTTCCAAGAAATCAATAATCCAGTGCACTGAAAGTGCTTTAAAAGCAACTCGCAGGATGGTAGCAACAGGAATTTGTTATTAATTTATCTCAGCATCTTTAACCTGTGTTTTGCTCACCAGGAAAACAGACCTACTCACCAGCTTTGTGGAAGACTTCCGTCCTTCTTTGTATTGATGGCATTTTTTTCTTCAATAATTTTTCACCGAACATGTTTGTTTTCTTTCAGGTTTTGATTCAGGGTCTTTTGTTTCTTATTTTTGTCTTAAGTATATACTTGGCAATACAATACCTCCTAGGAAGCTTCCAATATCTTAATTCCATTAATCCCTTTGTCTTATGTTATTACTGTATAATAATTTAGATTTACAGAAGAAAACAGAAGAAATTTTGAAACAAAAATATTTCCAATACCCAATTCTTCTATGATAAATATCTGATAGTAATATAATCCATCTGACACAGTTAGTTAGTTAGCACTGATATATTTTTACTAAATAAAGGTCATCTTTTCTCCTAGGACTCTTAATATTAATCTACATCCTTCTTTTGTTGAAAGTGTAGTTTAGAATGTTGCATAATATTTAATGATAAAGTCTTCATAGACTGATTATGGCTTTGGTAGTTTTTCAGATTTTCCTTGATTTGGGGATCATCTTCTCTGTTTGGGGAGAACTGACTAGGAATTGCTTCCAGTTAGTTGCATATTGTTGGCTTCTTCACAAACATTTACAATTCTTCTTCTTTTTTTTTCATATCCATTGCATGATTTTCCTTGGGGAAATGTGAGTACACCTCAATCAATTCCAAGGATGGCATGACAACAGCCCCTCCCCCAATTCCATCCAAGCCTTGCTTGGTAAACCATTAAATTTGTTATGGTTACTTCTGGTAGCAAGGGTGACTGAATCACCAAAAACTCACACGTGACCACACATAATAGTTCTGTCCCTGAACATACTGACCAATTGACAAGCGGTTTAGTGCACATAAAACATAAAGAAGTCTTGTGAGGTTTCTGAATCTCTAAACTTCCAGGATTTACAAGTAGAGATAGGTTCTTTCATCATATATGATCCTACTCCATCCAGGAGGGGACATTACAACATGAAGGATATATTTATTAAACAGGATGATGATAAGCTCCACAGTTTGTATATTTACTACATTCCTCAACAATGAGAATTCTGGCACTGATAATCCCATAGCCATTTACCTACTGTTCAATTTTAATGTGTGAGAATTTTGGCTTCATTATTATTAGGACATAGACTCATCAACTAAATTGTGGTTCAAATGAAGGCAGAAAGACGTTCCTCTGCCCTTTAGAAAAATAGATTACATTCATCTACAAAAGCACGTAAGCATCTTTTCAAGCAGTCCATTCTGTGAGATTGAGGGGGCTAATTGAGACATATCCTTTTTGGATCTTCAACATTTTCTAATGATTATTTTGTCTGTTAAGAGAATATCTTCTCTTGATTTTGGCTGGTTTTTAAACATACTTGCTGAAATGCAAAAAGTTGTATTCAGTGTTTGCAACTGGGTACATGAACCTTTCAGATTTTTATATTGATCTAAGAGATGAAATGGATATGCCAATTTGTGGAAGGCCTGAGACATGTAGATGCCCTCTATTTTACCTGGACTTTCCTTCCCCTACAAAGAATATGTAATTCTTAGAGTTATCTCATTTTAATGTATTGGTAGTATAGTGAAATCCTACTTGTGATTGTATGGAGCTAAACTTGGGAGACATTCTAAAAAATATTGAGTTAAATCACCATCGTTTATTTACACATATCTTATGAGCATGGTCATAACAAGAGTCATACAACTAAAGACTGCCACTTCTTGAACTAATGTCTCTGGCTACAGAATTTCCAATCTCTTTGTTGACATTTTTGTACTTGTTGATCACTTTTACTTTTTTTTTTTTTTTTTTTTCATTTCAGGAAACACAGGAAAGAAGTAGAAAGCAAGGACGAGAAAAGTTGATTTCACCAACCTTGGATACTGCTGCAACAAAATGTTCTTAGCCCAGAGTAGATATTTGATATGATGAGAAATTCTGCCTAAGAATCCAGCCCAAGTTTCTGTTCATCCACATTGCCATCACAGGAAAATCAAGAGATCCTCTATGAATCTTCGATGTCTTTCGATTTTAACTCCCAATTTCAATAAGTAGTTTAGTAGTTTCTTGTTCTCAAGATAATCCTCAGTCACATTGCAACAATTTGTGAGCATTACTAGGTAAGTGTGCTTACCAATTTACGGGTCTGAAATTTTCTTCCAAAGAGTAGTGAATCCCAACTGGGATTCTGGATCTACCCATTTCTCCAAAATTAGGAGTTTATAGTTTGTCCTGAAGTTTTTCAAGGTGTGATAAGTGCTTTCAATTTGTTTATCCTTTTCTAGCTATTAGTTCAGGAGGCAAAACATCCAAATCCTTTACTGGTTGAAGCTAAAGTTTTAGCTCTCTTTTAATTGCATTTTAACTAATGTTAAACAAGTACTACCACATGACTTTCCTCTTCATATATTCTATCTACTCTAGAAATTTTACCTTTGCAAGTTTAACCTTCATTTGCATCTCCATTACTTTCCCACAATGTACTCTATTGTCTATCAGCTTCCAGTTGCAAGGATATATCAATATCTACATCTATATCTATATCTATTTATCTATCTTTCTTTCTATCTATCTATCTATCTATACATATGCATACAGACAAAATCCTACAGATACTATTTACTTCCAATATTATGACCTAGGTACTACACTACTATTAACTTTTTTTTTAAGTTTATTATTTTGAACTTTATTCTTTATTTTCAGCAGTTTCTCATACATTGCAAAGACTGGAACAATTGTGAGGGATATATAAATATATCATAAAATTGCAATTTTCTACATTTAACTGAATCTAAAATTATGTGAAGTACAAATTTTAAACATACTTCATTTAAAATATGGATCCAAATTGTAAAAAAAAAAGCTCAATGAATTCAAAAACAAAAAGTTACATCTAAATTTATTGGCAATATTCCCTGTATTCTCATCATACTTATGATCTAACTTTTAAAATAATTACACTTCTAAACTTATTTTCTTTTTACATATTTTTCTTTGAATTAGTTGAAAATTTCATACAATAGATTTTGATCATATTTACCTGCTCTCAAATCTCTGTCTTTCTCTTATGCCAACAGAGTCTAGTTTTGTTATTCAATACTTTTATGTATGGGATTGGTTCTAGGGTGTGGTGGATATTCCTGGGGTCATACCTTCAAAGGAAAATGACTCTTCTGTGAGCAATCAAATTCCAATATCTCTTTGGCGAGGCATAGGACTTTGTAGACTCCTTCATGCTGGCATTTTGTCTGTAATGAGTGTGTTCAGGTCTTGTGCATGTTATTGTAATCATATAAAGTCAGCTTCTTGAATCATTTTAATGGGGTCCATTTGTCATGAAACAGAATCAAGAATTTGGTGCTTACAGAAGAAAAAGCACCCTTGTGGTAGTTGTATTTCAGAGTACAAAGAATATATATATATATATATATATATATATATATATATATATATTTGATATATATATATAAAGATCTATTTCAAAATCTTATATGAAGACAGTAGCTGTCATTATGAGAAAAATGACTAAAAGGAGTTCTTGGATGATAAGTGGCTTAGTTTTTCATCTTTGTAATAAACTATCTATTAAGTTCTGAAACAATTGTTATAGGCCTATCATGAGACAGTTATTGATTGAGGTGGCACGGTGTGGTAGAGGAATCTATGTACTTTACTGTAGTCAGGAGCAGAAAGAATGTTAAACACAATAGGTTGAGGACAATATACACTTTTCAAAAAATACGCTCCAGTGCATACTTCTCCCAAGAGGTTCTACCACAGATATTCATTTAACTATAAACTCATCAATGTCTTGACTCATTCATGAGGTTAAGGTCCTCTTAATTTATCAGTCTTAATAGCATCGTCATCTTGGGAACAAGACCTGAACACATGAGACATTGAAGTTCGGAGGAAACTGAACTCTAGGAGGAAATCTCAGGGATCTAAAGAGACTTCCTTACACATTTTTCAACACAAGAATTAGATTTCACAACATAGACTACCTTGGTGATGTTCTCAAATAATTTTGAGCATAGTCACAACCATCAATTAAAACTAGTTTGAATTCTGTTTACCCATTTACTTAATGAACCTGAAAATATCCAGGGGTTCATCAAATCACACTGCTGTAAGTAATGACAACTGGTTATTATTGGTGAACTGGTCCACATTTTTGATGTTAGCATATATCTTCAAACTTTTTATCATAGCATTATAAAATGGAATAATTTTATTAAATAGAATGTTGTCATCTGAAGACACCTTCCTCATAGCAATGGTATTCGATACATATAATTTAGATCTAAAACTGTGTTAAAGGTAATTAGCCTGTCTAAGGAACAAATGGTTATTTCTAAAGGAAATATATGCATCGCAAAAACAACACATGTTCAAAATGCATCTGCAAAATATGATCTTAATGCTGAAAATTAGGCAAAATGCCATAAAACAGAACCTCATAAAAATCAAATAAGCAGTGTCACATACCATATCAGAAGTATTTGAAGTGGAAGGTTGTCGATACTATGCTTGGCACAAGTGGGAACAAGAACAACCACATTGAATATTCTTGTCCCCATGACTAGGCATAAAAGATGACTGGTAGTTTGATGCAGGGAGTATTGAAACCTGCCAAGGCGAATGCAGCTATATGAGGCACTGTGAAATTGCACTAATATATTTTTCCATGCCTGTGATGATTTGCTGATTTACTCTTGTCAAACTCCGGTGCTCATTCATTTAATCACGAGTCCCTTCCCGACATAATTTAAGGTGGTCTCTCATGAGAACCTGGGTGGTGCCAGGAGCCCAAGGCACCACAGTAAGTTAGTGATCTTGTGGATTCCTTAAGAAGCAATGAATATTACTCCTCAGATTGGTCCAATGAGGCTGGAAGCTATGTGTGCTTTCAGAATTCCAAACAGCGAGAAACATTCGGCAGAATGGATAGGATTTCTCTTCAAGAGAACACTGGAACTAGAATCAGTTGGTCATGGAATTCAATAGACAACAAAATAATTCCACTTCCATGGCCAGAGCACTGGAAGAGGCTGTACCTCTCTGTGATTGAAGGTTTCAGGCACTAGATCTGTCTTCAACCCACTGTATGCTTCAGAAAGATTTTCAAATAGATAGTTACTCCCTAAAGAGCTCCAACAACTTGTGAGTTTGAACAATAAGCTTATCAAAATGTTTCATCCAGAAATCAGAGTTTAAGACTTTTTCTGATGCTTATGGTAGGGTATTGATTGTGGTTGTAAAAACCTTAGATACATCATAAAACATTTTAGATATATTTTCATAAAGAAACCATATTGTTATTATTTTATAATTGATCATCTCCAGAAAAAAACTTATTCATAATTATAAAATAAAATTTATAATTTTATTTGCTTTTTGTGAACTTTTATAACATGGAAGTTTGTGGAAAATGGCTCAATGGTGCAATACATGTCTAACATATTTTTTTAAGTATATATTGCAAACTCCCTAGTTTATCACTTAAGAAAGAGAGAGTTGCAAAGTACTTAAAATCCATAGAACATTTGAAAGGTATTGAGTGCATGCATTTGAAGTCATCCTGTATATAATCTTACAAATGTTTTAACATATGTCTTCTTGTTGTTTGTGAGTATAGTTATGGTTACTCTAAAGAAATGCTCTGTTCCTTCTATAGCTTCATGGGACTGACTTGTTTCTATTATATCGTCTAAGATTTTGAAGAGAGTATTTACTTTTTCTAGTTCAATGAATCATCACTCCATTAAATTATGTAAGGAATACAACATAATTTAATAAGTACTCAATATCTAGTAGTTATTATAACAGGGTAAATTTCATATTCTTCATTTAACAGGTTGCATACTTTATCTAATTTCATTGTGCACAGCATAACATTTATCATCCTAAACTGTGTTTTCACCTTTTCTTTCCCTCCATCTCCCTGGCCACCCTTCTCCACTGTATCTCAGTTCAGATTGCATTTCTTTAATTCATTATAAATACCCAATTCCTCACTGATCTAGGATTTTCATACCACACTGACTCTGCTTTCAGCTTTAAATTGCCTAAAAACATAGCATTTATTTTCTCATAGGTCTTCTTCATGTATACTTTCAATAAGATTTTGAATCTCTGCTCCCAAACTTCAAGGCATGAACACCTTCATATCAACATGTCAGTGACAATAAAATAATTAATTCTGCTACTAATTTTTATTATATGCATTTATTTATTTTTATACACACATCCAAGCACACACACCACAATGCATATGGAGACATCAAAAGACAACTTGTGGGAGTCAGCTTCTTCAACTTTTCCTTGTGTCCATGGGTCAAACTCAAGTCATCAGTCTTGGAATCAAGTACTTTAGTCACAGAACCCTCTCCTGGTCTCTACTGTGATACACGTGTGTGTGTGTGTGTGTGTGTGTGTGTGTGTGTGTGTGTGTGTGTGTGTGTACGCTTCCATAGAAGACCTAAAATGTAAGACAAAATTCAAAATTGTAGGCTTTAATTATTTATTTATTACAAGCAAAGCAGACACAAAGTGACTGCCATATAAACAATCGGTCAATGAACGAATGAGTAGAAATAAACACGAATTAACTGTTTAGCAAAAAATGGTATAGGATAAACTCAAACCTTAATTTGAGAACATCAAACTCATAGACTTTCAAGAATGTTTGAGATCTGCAAAGCCAATATTTCAAGCAAATTTTATTTTGATTAAAAAGAACATTCTTCACTCTAACAATATTTAAGAGACAGTTTTGCATTGCAAATCGCACTCTTAGCTTTCATTTTAATGTCATTGAAAAACACCTTGGTTCCCTGATTGGTATTTTTCTCTAGTACTTTTAGTGTTTGTCACTTTAATGGGCATCTGCCTATATTTTCTCAGCTGTGTTTATCCCTCTCCAGAATGATTTCTGATATATTCTGTGCATTTTATTTTTATTAACACTTTGGAAGTGAATTATCTCTGTATTTGTGTTGGCTCTGACTCTTCACTTACACTTTCAATTTTTATTCCATAAAACTCTGGAAAATCTGCATTTTCCATTAGAGAACAAATTTTATCAAATTAGGTAAAAAAAATTCTCTTCCATATTTCCCATAGAAAGGAAAGGATTTCCCATTTTTCCTCTGCATATGAAGTTCAATTTTGACTGCAAATCCTCTTGCCAAAAGTGCTGTGAAGATCTATTCTAGCTTTTTTCTGAAAGGACCAAGTATCTTTAACCTTTTGAATCTGTTTTGGTTGAATTAACATTGTGACTATTATATTTATGTACTTATGATGTGTGCACACTCACACAGCATGCATGTGGTGATTGAAGGATATCCTGTAGGAGTCTTCTCTCCTTCTCCCTTGCAGAACTGGGAACTGAACTAACAATATCAGGAATGGTGGGAAAGTCCTTTACCTGATGAAGTATCCTGCTGGTCCTCTTTTTCTTAAATATAACTTGATAATGTTTGATATGAAAAGTGGGAATTGTTGCTTGCCCTTAGTGCACAAAATATCCCATTTCAAGTCTTCTTGAGCTGTTTCCATTTGTGACCCCTTTTATCTGAGAAAAGTTCAAAAATTCCCATGAATACAGATACACAAAATATATGTACAAATAAAATATGTACACATATTAAATCATAAAGGATTTGATTTTAAGACAGTCCTTGTGCATAACATACAGTTTATAATATATTAAAAACAGAAGCAAATTAGCAAACCGTTAACATCTTCAATTTTGCATAAAGAATTAAATATTTGTTGTATGTCTATATTGTTTTGCTTTTGTAATTATCACTATATAGTAATTGATTTGCATGAATCAGCACAAAAACATGACAGAAGTTTGTTTAGGACCATTTGAGAAGCTGTCGGAAATTCAGTCACCACAATCAAAATTCACTTAATGATTTTTATTATGACACTCAAGTAAGCAACCCAAACAACAATTTGCACCATCAAATATTGTAACAAAATGTAATACAGAGAAACACTAAATTTAAATGTGTATGTTCCCACCTATATCATATTTCAACTTGAACTAGCCATTCTTTATGTGCCAAAGTGTCACATGTGGTTTTTGTCGACTGAGTTGAACTCATAGGAAGGGGAAAAATCAACCATTTCTAAATTTGATAACTGAAACTATTGTACTTTTACAACATTTTTCAGGAAATTTTTAATGTGTAGTTTTGTCATGCCCACCATAGGTAATTATGCTTTAATTTGGTAATGAAGCTTGACAAAAGTAGTTCATCTTGAATGTACACAAGTGTTGTATATTTTGTTCTTTATGATATTGCTCCCTAGATATTTAATTTATCTCATTATTAAAAATATAAATTATTTCCAGTCTCTAGGTGTTATGAATAAAGCTTCTATTAACATTGTTGAGCCAATGTCTTTGCAGTTTTGTGAAGAATCTTTTGAGTGTATGCCAGGAGTGGTATGGCTGGGTCTTGAGGTAGAGCTATTCCAAGTTTTCTAAGATATCGCCAGACTGATTTTGACAGAAGTTGTACAAGTTTCCACTCCCACCAGCAATGGAGGAGTGTTCCCCTTTCTCCACAACCTCGCCAGCATGTGTTCTCATTTGAGTTTCTGATCTTAGCCATTCTGACTGATGTGAGATGGAATCTCAGTCATCTTGAGTTGTATATCCGTGATGAGTGATGACTAAGGATGTTTAGCATTTCTTCAAGTGCCTCTGGGCCATTAGAGATTCTTCTTTTGTGAATTCTCGGTTTAGCTCTGTACCCCCTTTTTTTGACTGTATTATTTGTTTTGTTGGTTTTTAATTTCTTGAGTTCTTTATACATTTTGGGTATTAGCTCTCTGTCAGATGTGGGGTTGGTGAAGATCTTTTTAAAATCTGTAGGCTGCCGTTTTGTTTTAATGGCAGTGTCCTTTACAGAAGCTTTTCAGTTTCATAAAGTCCCACTTATTGATTTTGGCCTTAGAACTTGAGCTATTGGTGTTCTGTTCAGAAAGTTGTCACCTATGCCAGTGAGTTTCAGGCTTTTCCCCACTTTCTCTTCTATTAGATTTAGTGTGTCCGGTTTTATGTTGAGGTCTTTGGTGATAAATATGGTTCTATTTTCATCGTTCTTCATGTTGACATCCAGTTAGACAAGACCATTTGTTGAAGATGCTTTCCTTTATCCACTGTATATTTTTCAACCGAAGAATGTATTAAAAAAAAAAAAAAACCTGTGGTACATTTACCCAATGGAATACTACACACCTACCAAAACCAAGAAAATCATGCAATTTGCAACCAAATGGATGGATCCAGAAAAGCTCATCCTAAGTGAGCTAACTCAGACCCAGAAAGATACATATGGTATGTACTCTATATAAGTGAATATTAATCTTGTATCACAGGACAATCATCCTACAACCCACAATCCAAACAGAAAAGAACCTAGCATAACTATCCTATGAAAAACTCCACTCAGCAGCGAGTCATGGACCCTGTTGCTTGTTAGTGGAACACCTTAACCTACATGGGTTGCCCTATCAGGCCCCAGTACAAGAGGTATCTCATAGACCTCATATGACTGATGACTTGAGGAGGTTTGATGTGTGGGGGTTCCCCTTATCTTAAGAGAAGGAGAGGATGACTTGAGGAAGGGGGAGGGAGGAAGGAACCAGGAGGGCAGGATAGAGGGGATTTTGATCAAGGTG
This sequence comes from Lophiomys imhausi, assembly GCA_907164525.1. Lineage (NCBI taxonomy): Eukaryota > Metazoa > Chordata > Mammalia > Rodentia > Muridae > Lophiomys > Lophiomys imhausi. The sequence goes on from CAJQZJ010000279.1 coordinate 3,410,817, forward strand.
TAACTTGAAAAAATAAATTAATGAAAAACCCATAAATTATTCTTTTATATCCTACCTATACAAGGTATGGATCCTTGTGCAGAAAAATGTCAAAATATCAGTTTCAAAGACAATATAAGTCACTGTAGAATTAAATAAAGTCTGTTTTGATCATTAAGTAAAACTGAACTGTCAAATAAGGAAAACACCTGATCTGTGACTGTTTTTACTAGAATTTGCTTAATCCTGAAAATGGAGAAATATGTAAGCTTTTTACAATTAATTAAAAAGCAATAATTTTGAAAGAACTAGAAAAACAGTAAAGTATATGAATTCTTGTTTCTTTTATACTTAGTTAAACAATCTAGCATGATTTATATTTTCTAATTCCAAAATTTTCTCTGTGCCCCATCTTTTTCATTTATAAATCATGATTGGTATCATCTGACAGAACTACTGAAGGAAAAGCTATGTGTCTAGCACAGATATTTATTTTTATTCTTTATACAAGCATCTACACTTATTTGAAATTTATCATCCTCCTATATCAAGTGGGATGACCATGGAATAATCATAAAAGTAAAACTAATAATATATTTGTAAAGTGACTATCATAAGTAAGCCTCAGAGGACATTGTGGAAGAAGAAGTGAAAAGATTATAAGAGTCAGAAGATTGGGAGTGAAAGGAGAAATGTAACTATATCATAGTCTCAAAAAGAAAAAAAAGTAACTGAAAGATTAAAGACTGAACTCAAAATGCCACCATAGGTGCCTTAGCATTTTTTGTTTTCATTTCCTTTTGACACCAAGCAATTTTGCTTATTGATGGGTTATAATATTATATTTGTATACATTTGTATATATATATATATAATGTTATATTTTTTTCTGTATAAACAGAAACTTATCTGTTTCTAGATTGTTCTAGGCATCTCAGCTGATCAAATTTACTGATCTAAAATAATCAAATTAGTAATTATATGCATTATCTCAAACATTTACCATTGCTTGTGTTTATGGCATTCATATTCCTCTCTGCTGACTACTTTAAAAAATTCAGGGATGGGTGTGGTGGCTCACACCTTTAATCCCAGCACTCGGGAGGCAGAGGCAGGCAGATCTCTGTGAGTTCGAAGCCAGCCTGGTCTACAAAGTGAGTCCAGGACAGCCAGAGCTACACAGAGAAACCCTGTCTTGAAAAAAAAAAATTCAATATGCTACTGTTAGCTATAGCCACTGCTGGATTAATTGTATACCAGAACTTGAAATACTCTATCTGTACAATGAATAATGCAAACTGTCTCTTTCTCTTCTTTCTTTATACCCTTCCGAGCTCTGTTAAGCAATCTTCCCTCTGCCAAGTGTATTAACTCTTTTATACTATATGTGTAAGTGAAACATGTCATGTGTTTTTCTGTATGCATTTTTCTTTTCAATATATGTATATAATCATTTACTTTGTTAAGTAGTCCCAGCACTGGGCACATAACTTAAAAGAAATCATTATGTAGAGAAACAGTTTGAATTCTCACTCACAATATCTGCAATAGAGTAAAAACCCAGGTGTTTAACAATTGATGGATAGGATGCTCTGTTTGGTAAAAATATTTCTTTTATACTTTATGATTATAATATAATTACATTATCAACCATTTCCCTTTCCTCCTTTAAAATGTTCCTTTCTACTGCTCCTTGCTCTGTTTCAGACTCATGGCAACTTTTTCAGTAGTTGTTGTTTCATATGTGTATCTGTATTGCTAGGTACATGAACATGACCTGCTCTGTCTGTGTAAAGCTACTTCTATATATTTTCTTGGGATGGAACACTTCAGTGAAATTGTTAGAAGTTATACCTGTAATGTCTGGCCCAATGGACTGCCTTAAATGAGCTGAACAAGAACAGCAGCAATAGACAAAGTGAGGAAGAAAGCCTAGAAGTCATCAAATAACCACATAAAGAAGTTGATGCATGAAACTGAACTTTTTAAATTACTAAACATTTATTTATTTATAAATATATTCACTTATAAAAAATATAAACACTTAACTACTAATCTTATAAATTCTTACAACCCCTTTGACCTAACCACTAAACCTATTGATAACTATTACAACTATTTTCCTAACCTTTTAGAAGGATACAGTCTCCGGGGCAGGTCCTCGGTCATCAGGAACACAGTCTCTGTGGTAGACCCATTAACGCACTTAGTAGTCTTTTTTTCTGGAATATCTCAGATGTACCCCTTCAGGGTAAATTGGCTATGGCGGTTTTACCTTAAATTAGCTTTAGGCTTTCTTCTCTCTGGGAGACCCCAGCTGTCGGTAGGCCAACTTATTTCCTTCGCATCAGCAACTTTGTCGCTCTGCCTCAGTCCTTAAAGCTGGCCACAGTTTTGTTTAGGCCACTGTTCGGACAGGTCAAACTCCTCTAGGCAAAAGCTGAGCCACAGGGTTTAGTCCTTGTCCTTTTGCTGTCTTGCTGAGGTGAGCAAAGGCTCACCAGTTTCTTTCTGTCTCAGGGAAATTGGGCCATCAGTTCACTTCACTTTCTCCATCAGGACTCACTAGTATCAGAGCTCTCTAGCATGGGGTGGGAGACTTTGCTCCATGCACTGGTCCTTAAATAGGATCTCTCCTTGTTCCACCTGTTTCAGCTTAATTTGGGCTCTGCCCACTTAGTGCCCTAAAACAATGCCAGGCCAAATACTTTGTTTCTTCTTAGTCCATTAAGTCTTTCCTGTTTTCACCTGGCTTCAACCTTGTTTTCTAGTCCATTAAGTCTTTCCTGTTTTTCACCTTGCTGATAAGCTAATTGGTCACAGCCAAGTTTATCTTCATGCCCTGAATCAAGAGACTGTATCAGAAACCCCTAGATATTTACTAAGTCCCTACAGAGGCAACTAAGGAATGCTCAAAGGAAATAATAGTCTAGCCAGAGAATAACACAACAACTAGAAATAGAAATAGAAATAGAATAGAAAACTTTTTATCTTTTTCCACTGGAATTCAAGAGTTATTACCAACTTTTTTTTCCCTCTCCACTTGCATTAGATTTTAAGGAGATGATTACTCTTCATATAGTGCTAGGTGCTACTTGTGATGTGGATTTATTGTAATGAATGTATTGTAATGAATGAAAAAGCACACACAGTGCTTTTATATATAAAAGTGAAAGGAGTGTTTGCAAAATTTAGTGTTTCCATTGATAAATGAAGGAAAAGCATCTTGACCTCTGTCTTTGTCCCAGAATTTCCTTTAGTTGAATATCCTTATCTGGAATGCAGGTGTATATTTGAGCCCCCAAAACCACATCTGTGGAACTCATTCTCCAGCTTCCTGGATAACTTTCCTTTTTGTGATATCTGATAATATAAAAATGGCCTGGGACACATCTCTGCTCATGCTGATTACCACTGAAGTCATACTCAATATGTTCTTGCTGTCAATGTAATATGTGTGTTTCTCTGTTTCTAGATTGTTCGAGGCATCTCAACTGATCTTATATAAGGAAAAATAACTATATACAGATAATATTAATATCAACTTTTTAAATATGTCTGAGTTTAATTTAAAGAAAAGTATTTGGGTTGAATATTCACAGTATAAAGGCTATTTCAATTTTATTTTATTTTACTGAAGTTCTGTCTATTGCAACGCTTCATTTAAACATTACTTCTGTGTACACGGATAACAATGGGAAACCTGAGTACTCCTCTGTGTATGCTTACAGTATCTAGCCAATTTGCATTAATAACAATGTAAAGGTCGCAAATTAATTTGTGAGGTGACTTGAGTGAAAGTCTTACATGTACCCTGGAGAGCTATTGTGAAACCACGGAGTGCAGGAACTGCATTTAGTGTAAGCTGTGACTCTGAAAACTCAGCAGTAATCTCTGTGCTGGTATGAAGTGAGCTTTCCCTTTAGTGCAATGCCATTCAAAGAGGAGAAAAGACCAAGTTCCCAATTCGTAAAGACACATTTCATTGGTGAAGCAAACAGCTGTCCTAACATGGCCTTCCTGACAAAGATCCCTTTAATTCATAAAGCAAATAGCATTTAATGTGCATCTATTATGTTCTTGTTTATGCTTCAGGTTCTACAGACATAGTCAAGTCCAAATAAGTTCTGCAGTTATTCACACTGAATTTATGTTTACTTTAAAACAGACATTTTACATATTAGATGATTTTCTAGTGCAACCACTACAAAATGTAAATTATTCTTGCAATAATGTGGGAGAAAGGAGTATAATTTTGATTTGATCTAGAGTAAAGCTTTACTGAGAAAGATCCGAATGTTGTGAGGAAGATAGAGAACCGTACGAGAAATGTGGACAGAGGATTAGCAAGCCGCAGAACACCACGACATAAGAAGAGTGAAGGAGTCTGCACGTGAATTAATCCAGTGATAAGAAAAATCTGGGGGACTGGAGAAATGGCCCAGCCATTAAGAGCACTGGCTGCTCTTCCAGAGGTCCTGAGTTCAATTCCCACCCACCACACAGTGGCTTACAACCATCTAAAATGAGATCTGATGCCCTCTTCTGGCATGGAGATGTGTATGCAGAAAGAGTACTTACATACATTAAATAAATTAAAAAAAAAATCTTAACAAAAGAAATTTCACTCATTGCTTAGCATCAGATTTTATTTTTAAAAATCTGACAGAAGGTAATTTTTTTCTAAAATCCTAGCTTTTGTTGATTTCATCTCATCTGTGATGGGTTGCATTGCTTTTTGGCCAGACGTGAATGGAAAGAAGTAGAATTGGAGTCAATCTTTAAGTTGTTGAGACCTCAAACTGGTGTCTTAGTGAAAGAATGTTGCTCAGTGAAAGATTTCAAAGGGCAAGGGGCAAACATAAGAAACATGTCCTTTCTATCCGTGACATGGACACGTGTATCACACTGTTTCTGTAGAGAGTAGGGAGACTCAATGGTGTTTCTAAAATTAAGGAAAAAAGAAAGAAAGAAAGAAAGAAAGAAAGAAAGAAAGAAAGAAAGAAAGAAAGAAAGAGAGGAGGGAGGGAGGGTGGGAGGGAAAGAAGGAAGACAAGGATGCAGAGTGGTAAAGAAAGGAAAAACATTAACATTACCCCAGTGTTATGACTTGAGCAGTTTGGCAGGGTGCTTATTGACCATAAATAGAGGGAAGGAAGTGTTTGGAGAATAGAAATCGAATGCTGCTTACATATATTGATTTTATGATAACTATTTTATTTCCCCTTTCTCCTGAATAAGTTTAGAGTTCATCAAAGAAGGCAGTCATAAAAGATACAGGACTTTGACAGGAGTCTTAGTCACTAGAGAAATACATGTTGCTTGATAATCTGTATTACTTACCTGTAATTAGCTGTATGAGTAATACTCAAGGATGCAGATTAGTAAACACTGAGCTGTTAGCACACTATGAATTCCAAACTGCCCTATAAATAGCATAGAAATTGAATGGGCTCTCTTCTACTAAGCAAAGTATTTTCTAAAATCTACATGAGGCAGAGACCACTGCAATGCCATGTTCTGTTCAGGACATACCAATTCCTTACTATGTTCCATGAGGTATTCCATGTAAAAACAAGCCATTTCTCCAATTGTAGGAAGTATCCTGAAATTCACATATGAATGATTCCCTATTTTTGTAAATATCAACAATTACTAAAAGTAACATCTAGGAGCCTATCAAAGAAATGAGTGTTCCTTACTGCCAAATAACATCACCAAAAGCTGGCAAGATAGCTTGTCTGAACTGTGCTGAGAAAAGGTAACCCGATGGACCCATCCTTCCTTCTCCACAACTCAGCACTGTAGAACCATACTAATGTTTGACTCTGAGAATGCCTAGTTTGTTACAAGCTTTGCAAGGCTTTTATTCTCTTTAGAGAACAAAGTAAAAACTCTAGAATAGTTGCCTTCACACACTATATGAGTTTATTGAATGTATTTATAGTCATAATTCATTTTAGTCATAAAATTATCTCCCCAAGTGAGTAGCAATGCAGCTTCTTACCCACATTCTGTGGCTGTGGTCTTGTTCTTTGCAGAGGTTAGGTAATTTACAGTATCACAATGTGTTCTCCTGACAGTATCCATGGACTCCAGACTTCATTCATGTTCATTATACTCCAGTCTTCACTTCTACATGGAGAGGCAGGTAGGATATAGACACTCAGTATAAACATCCTAAATTTGCAGATCTACTGAGAACTCACTCAAAACTATTATTAGGCAAACACAGGAGACAGGGAAACATTTTCAGAAATAGCTTCCAACATGTTTTGAGAAAAACACTAGAATAATAACAATAACAATGAATGAGATTCATTCTGAAGTTAATTTTTAAAGGAAAAAATTTTCATTTTTTTCTCCATATGTGGTACTTACTAAGCTTGTGTTCGAACCAGGATTTAAGCAAGAAAATCCTTGAAGATTTTTCTTATTTGTTTTGTTTTCTTTTTTGGGTTCTGGGGATTGAATTTGGCCCCCACCCATACAAACTTGTGAACCACACATTTGAAAGAAGTATGCCACCATTGCTCTGTGTTCCTATCACTACTGTGTCTCCCTACTTCCAGCTCCCACATCTGAGTAGAAGATAAGTATAAATGGATATCTGTTCCATAAAAACAAGCATCAAATCTCATTTCTGTTATTACTTGAATCAGGAGCACCTGAGAAGACTGCATTTAAAATCACACCCCAATGTACCAACTGACAGTCAGTGACAATCTAATTACATTCTTGCTATCCCAGAGAAGCAATTTGTTGTTACTTATAATAATGCCACAAATTAACAATCAACTGGAAAAAGACAATTTTAGAAACAATCTCTTCACAATTGTAGCAGGTCTTTGGTACTGAACACATTACCAGAACAGCTAGATGTTCCTAGAAAGCAAATGTAGCTTTCTTCTTTTCATGTACCCCATGTTATGACCAAAATGGGAATTACAAGGTGCCTATGCACCACAGGAACAGCTACAGAGGAACAGGAGTGGTGACCTCACTGCACAGTATTTTCCCTGCTTGTTGCTTCTTGTGGGAAGTGCAGCAAGGGGCGTGAGCAGAATTGTAGACAGAGCGTCTCAATATCTGCTTCCTTTACATACTTCATGATGAAAGCAGCAGTCATATACGGTTTCACGTATTTTAAATTAATTAAAATAAGATAAAGCTAAAAATATGAGATGTATAGTTGCGTTGGCCTCATGTCATATATTCAGACATACAGAGCACATCTACCACCCAAGAAAGTTGTACTGAACAGGACTATTTTAAACATTTACGCTTTAACCTTCATGACTTCACTGTAATACAACCAACCTCCACTATGCCTCTATTCCCCATCTAGTGATACCTAGCATAACATCAAAACATCAATCAGACTATAATATCGTCTTGCACAAGCAACTTTTATTGTGTTTCTGTATACTGGAGTAAAATTCAAGCTTGTTCCTACTGTCCACTAAACTGAACATTACATGGCTCATATTTACCTCCTTTACCTCATGCCCTTTGCCTACATTCTTATCTTCTTTTACTACTTTCAAGATACAGTAACTCCTTTGAATGTTCCAAGCATGGTTTTCCCTTATATATTTAATATGACTAGTCCTATCACTTGAAATGTTTCTGTACTCTATTATCAAATAACTTACTCAAGTTCAATCAAGTCTCCAAATAAGCTTATCACCTTGTGGAACACATTGCATTGCTACTTGCTTATAGTTGGCTATAAAATTTCTTTAGTTTTTACCATCACTTGCTAACCTTCTTGTGTACATATGTATTTCTTATTTATTGTTGCTATTATCCACTATATCATAGAAAGCCTTATATATGTTTTCTTCAATGCTGACCCTTAGTACCTAGAATTTTTTTCTGGCAAAAGCAAGTGCTCAGTAATTTCACTGACTGAACAAAGAATGAACACTTTAAGCATTTTATTTTGACTCCTAGTACCACTGAAAAGTATAAATGTACTCATCATTTAATGTTTACAATTTCATCCCAAAATAAATAATACAAGCAATATTAGTGCCCTTTTCTGTCTTTTAACAACTAGCTTTTAAATTTTGTAAGTAATGCACAATAACCACTTATAATTATTAGGTGGTATGTGATGTCTTGATACGTGTGAGTAATGCTCAAATAATAACCTCTTAAATATTACTCATGAGAATGCAAATTTGTACAAATATAATAGAAGTTGAGTATAAGGAGTCATCAGAAAAATTGAAAATAAAACTACTCCAGTATCAAGCAATCAAACTGCCGAATATTTATTCACTTAATAGATGACAGGTGATAACTATTTCTCTGGACATCTTATCTTAGGTAACTGCTAGAATAATCCTTAGGGAAAATCCAGCAGTTAGCAAAGAATCTAAAACAGAGCGGAAGTCTCAGAGAATCTTAACAGCTTCTTTCCCTGGTTATCCACTTCTATCTTTCTTCCTATCTCCTAGATCTCTAAATTATATCTGCATGGTCTCTGCTGTCTCAGGGATCAGAAGGTACGTCTAGTTTGATCTTGTAAGCAATTCACAAGAGAAAGTTGAAGTCTGAGGCTCAAATCAGTGCTACCATGAAAACAACTTTGTGAGATTAGCAACATGAAGTAGAAAATTAAGTTGAGATAACTGAAAAATTTCTTTCCACATATGTCTCTATTACTGTATGATTGCATGTATGTGGTATGATCAGTAAGTTAGAATTGGATACATTATTTTTTGTTTTTTTTTTTTTTTGAGAAGTATAAGCTTATTTATTTATTTATTTATTTATTTATTTATTTTCCTTTATTTATTTTTTTTTTTAGTTTAAGGTATTTATTTTTCCCCCCAACAGCTCTCCCTTTCAGTCCAAATAATGGTTCTTTTTCTTATGACTATAAATACAATACAAAACAACAGAAATAAATAGGCCACGATTATAAGAGTTATATGGCTTAGCATACATTCCCAATGTCCAGTCCATATGTATTTGGCACCTGACTTTAACATTCTACTATCTAACCATCTCCATGAGTTTAAAGTTCTATATCTAACTCAGCTTTCATACTAACTTGCCTCATAATTTTAAAAATATCTTCTTAGGTCCAGAACACCCTCTTGATTCCTAAACAACTCAAAATTTAACTATGAGACTCTAGCTATCTATTCTTCAACCACCTCAGAGACCTGAGAGGGATAAATATATCTGATTATATAGGAAGTGCAGGGCCTGCAGCTTCCAAAACTAAAAAATGACATACCAGTGGACAGTTCCCATTTTCTCTCCATACATTACAGCATCAATCTTCAG
>CAJQZJ010000279.1:3420498-3470276 GCA_907164525.1 Lophiomys imhausi
CTACTCAGAAATCAAGTTGCTAAGAGACGAGCAATATTTGCTTATCTGGATACATTATTTTAACTCTGAATAATTGAAAATGGTATATGTGCTAGCTTGAACAGATAATTATGACTATTAGACTCTGAGAAACAATGAATACTTTCAACGTGCAAATGCCTCCATGTTTGTCTATTTATACCTGAGGTCACAGGAAGAACTTCAAAAACCCCTTCTAAAGGGGAAACACATATATATTGTTGATTAATTACCCATTTTATCTAGATAAAATGAAGACTTACCCATCTAACTATAGAACGTAGGTTCTATTGTCATTATTGTTGTGTTCCATATGTGTATGTATGTTTCTTTCTAGGTATTTTTTTTATGCAGTGCAATGACTTAGACATACTTTCCATATTTTTGCTTAAGGACAACTGATTTTGAAGTAAATACACATTCTATGAGGACTATAACAAATCTATAGGTGGATCTACATTTAAAAAGCTGAAAATGGAACTAACCACCATATTTCAGGCAAGTTGAAGATGAACTGGTCAGCCTAGTTGAACAGTGATCAGTTTGGCAATACTACTGTCTACAGAAGCAGTACAAGCTACATAACTTAGTTTAGCTATATATGTCTCAAATCTTATGAAATGAGTATGTCTCCGAGAAAGGTAGCTGACAATGTTAGGGAGATCAAATACATAAAAGAAATTAAGAGACTAGATAATCATAAAATTTTTTGTTTTTGAAATTAATAAAATTATCATAGAATCACAGAGATCTTAGTAACTGTAAATCAATTTATATTTGGAATTAAGTATCATAAAAATTATAGAAATATTAGGTGGCAGATCTTCAAATACAGTGAATTTTTAAAAGAACTGACTCATAGCTTTAAATTCTTATTAAGTATTTAAGTTGTAAATTAAGAAAATATTTTTGAGCTTTATTTTTAGATTCAGGCAAGTATTTTTCGTCTGGCAATTAGGTAAAAGGCAGTTTGAAAAAAAAATATGTTTCCTCCTCTAAAACAAATCAACAAAGAAAATAAAAACAGTGACTGGCCTCAATGGTTTATGTGTTTAGGGTGTCATGGAGTTCACCCTCTGTGGACTCAGAGAAATTAGATCTGCCATATCTTTTGCTTTCAGGAATCTCTCAACTTGACTTTTGTGTCATTAAATGGGAACAAGGTATTTAAAATCCGAAAATTTTCAATGTGATTTTTACAAAGTATCATCTTACTCTGTCTTTGTCTCATGATTTCATTTTTGTCTTCACTTAGACTGATATTCCCCGGTCACTAATCTCACAATCTGTTCAGCATTTTCCAAGTATATAAGACCCTTTCCGGTTCTTTACTTTTATCAGATTGAAAGTAATAATAATGGAAACAATGTTTTGGATTCACATCTGTGGTTAAGCTAACCTCAGGACAAGTTCAATTTCAATATTTAGAGGCATTGCAAAGAACATGGAGAGGAGTGTTCTGGTATTCTACCATATAATGATACTCACTCTATTATGTTACTTCATTAATTTATTTATTTGGTTTTAACTGCTAATCCTGCTGGGTTAATGTGCTACTGAGCACCATAGTACCAGTAAATAATCTAAGTCACCCTTATGAATATGAAAAAATATGATTTTGTAAGGTCATGGATCACATCTTCATTTTTTTCTCTACATTTATTGCTGACAGCTTCTAATTTCATTCCACAAGTATATTAAACATCCACTGTTTATTGAATAAATAATACCTCAAAGTGATTCTTGAGGTTGCAGGAAGCCAAGAACACTTCCTGTCCCCCTTCAAAAAAAAAAACAAAGAATAGCTCAAATTTACCACAAACCATGAACGAAAAATGAGGCTCATTTTCAGAAATATTGAGCTGATGTCACACATTTGAAAAAAGAATACTGAAGCATAAGGAAAATGACTCCTTTTATGACATCTCCCCTAAAGATTTCAGCAAAGACAAATTGATTTGAGTCCTTGGTCAAACACAGGCACTCCTGCTGGGGAGGAGGAGCAGAGATCTTTGAAAAGATTGTGATCAGCAGGAGGGTCTCTTTGGAAGGGAGAGAGGGTGGAGAGTCTGTCTGCCAGACAGTTTATGGATGGATGAACAGACAAATGTCTTGATGAGATAAGAGGGAATAGTTCTAAGACCATTTTCCCCAAAGGAAAAAAAATTCCCATCCACATGACAGGACTTGGCTGATTTCCAAAGGCCTAATTTTCCTGTCTGTACATATACATATATCTTGATTTCTAGATGGAAAATATGCAAATACTGAGTTGATATTTATGTAAAATATGTAGGTTAATTTGTAAATATTTAGAAATATTTGGAAATATCTACAACTATAGGTGAAGGCACAGATAATACTGGTATTCATTTGTTCTCTTTTGGCAAGTCTTCAGGTATGATGAAGTACATAAAAATAATGTAATAATATAGACTCACATTTAAATTTCATTAAATCAACATTCTAAAGAAAATATTCCCTAGGATTTTCATGCTATTATTAAGGACCATTTTTACAGAGATCCACTGAAATTACTTCAAATTGCTTTTTCTTTCTTTCTTTCTTTTTCTTTTCTTTTTTTTTTTTGTATGTGTGTTTTGCTTTTGTTTTTATTTTTTTATTTTGGATAGAATGTCTCTGTGTAGTGCTGGCTATTCTGGAACTCATTACACCCTCTTCTGGATTCCTCAAGCACTAGGGGCAGATATTAAAAAAAAAATTACCACAATTTTTAGATTTTTTAAGCACTTTCAGAAAATAAAATTATTTCACTTTTATTCTCCTCTATTATAAAAATGTACTCTATGTATCCTTATAAATGTGAATTATATGTCAGTGTACAGTCTTTTCCTAAATGAGTTATATATCAATAATATATCTATGACTAGACATATAAGTATATATATATGTATATATATATATATATATATAAATCACATCTTTGAGATTTCATTAATTTCCTTTGAGGTTTCTACATTAAAGGAATATTTTCATGTGAATATTATTTTTAAAATATTTTAGAATATATCTTGAAATACGCTATGTTGTAATTATTCCTTTGTTAATTTTATTTAAAGTAAATCAATATTTTCTCTTTAGATTGCCACATTATATGTAATAGAAAACCTATCTTCTCCAGGTTTTACATCACAATTATATATTTATGTGTTTCAAATATTATGTTGTCATAGTTTATTTTGAATATTTAATTATTTTGTAAATATGAAGGCAGTACTTTCCCACGAATAAACCTAATATTTAGACACATGTCACCTTCCATGACTTGCAATTTTGAATTTTGATTAAATAAACATAAAACCCAAAATTGCATTTTCTGAGAGAATGACATAGAGATGATACATTACAATGAAATAGTCCTAAAATAACAGTAACATAATGTTTACATGGTATAAAAATTCCAGGCAGGTTAAAAAGAAAGAAAAAACATCAGTAAGAAAGCAGTCACTCACTATGCAGTTTGGAGAAGCAGTGCTCATCCCAAATATGTGAGAAGAAAGACCACCAAATTTATTAAAGCAAGCAATTGATTAAAGCAAGCTTTTTCTTTGTGTGCTTGGGCTACCTCCCCCTAAGGTGGGGTTCAAGAGATCAGCATTGGATGTGAGGAGGATGAGGCTTTTATACTTCAGGGGTAGGGTGTTTCCAAATTGGGGGTGTGTTGGTACAAAAAACAGAGAGGGTTACAGGAACATAACATAAGCATAGCAAGTTAGTCATAATGACCTTCTGAAAAAAAGACGTGGTTGCAATGTAGACATAACAAGGCAATCATAACAATAGGGAGTCATAACAAGGAAGTTAGAATAGCCTTTTGAAACAAAGATAAGGTTGCAAGATGGTTTTGCAACAAAGACATGGTTGCTGCTTCCTGAAAACAGATAGTACAGATCAATTTGTAGTTAAGGTTACAGGTGAGGCATAGACCAATCCTTGAGAAACATATTTAATCATAAACAGGAAGGCATCTTGTTTTTCTTTACTATAAGATTGCTTTCAGGCCTACAATGGAGGCAGTCTGGTCCATCAGAATGCTTAATGATATGAAATTTGGGTTTTGAAGAAAATACATAGGAACACCAGCTACCCAGTATTAAGGGATAAGACTTTACTGAGGATGCCACAGAAATGTCTACTTCACCCAGATAGGACGTCCAAGACAGAACAAAGTACACATTCCACCAAAGTTCAACTTGATAAAAAAATGAATTTTATTGGGGTTACTCACAGTAATATAGATGAGGGGCCACTTACGGGAGTAGAAATGACTCAAATATAGCTTCATCACCAATGCTGCCCACAGTACGGGTGACTCCTCACAAAAACTAGGAACCTGGAGCACACTTACAGCCTGCAGTGTTCAACAGATTAGAGAGTGCCTCTTCCAACTGATCCTGGTCTGAACTTCTTCCAGGCCGCTTACTTGGATAATTTTTTCCTTCCAGGATGCTGGTTTCAGAGTTTTCTTTGAAGCTTGCCAATCTTAGCGTCTTCTTTGCACTTTGGCTCATTTGTGTCCTATCTGTAGCTTAGCTTTTCTGAGATTAACTCTTAGCAGCTTCATTGCTTATACTGGGATAGAGGGACCTAGTGAAGCTGGTCAGTTTCAGGGACTTACTGAAGCTGTTTGGAGTTGTTTATCTCCCTGATTAAGGAGCTAAGTTGCAGCATGGACTGTTTCAATCTCCAAAGGAATTGTTACACAACATCCAGAGAGGAAAGAAATTATATTTAAGCAAAATTGTGTGTGTGTGTGTGTGTGTGTGTGTGTGTGTGTGTGTGTGTGTGTTATGAGTTGGGATATAGGGTAGATCAGGATTTATAAAATCTTATAGTTCATACCAATGTTCTTAATTTGATAGGAACTGGAATTTTTTTCTAAAGTTTTTTTTTCTTTTCCTTTAAATTCATATGTAAGGTAGCATAAAACGGCACCAGGTGTTGGAGGAAGATCTAAAACATTGGTTCAGAAAGGTTGATTTCAATGCTAAGATCTGGTTACTGCCCCTTCTGAGGCATTCTCTGATTGGTTAACAAAAGTCGCTGATGTCCAATTACCTTGGAAGAAAGAGTATAGGAAGATGGGACTTTCTGGGACCAAGAAAGGAACCCTGGGTATTACACAAAGGATCTCTTTTTCCACCAGGAGACATGGAAACAGATAGACGTGTTTGAGAGCTCTGGTAGGTACAACAGGCCACATGGCTGTTTGGGATTAGGTGGTCCTGGTTAATTTAGGTTATCTAGTTGAGAGTCTGCCCAGCTAAGGGCTAAGCGTTGAATCATTAAAAGGTCTTGGTGTAATTAATTATTAGGACAAAGGCAGCTGTGGGTTTCAGATTGGAAGATCTACAGTCTTCCAGGCACAGGCATCACAGCAACCCTGGCAACTACTCTGCCAGGCCACTGCCAGCAGTTGCACTGACTTAATATAACAGTTTAAAGTTGTTAATAAATGTTTGGCAATTCTGCCCCGCCAAGCTGCTCCACCAGGCCTATAGGCTTCTAAGGCAAGTCAGGCCTGCCAATCTCTTGCCAGGCCACTGGCTGCTCTGCTGGCCTAATGTAACACTTTATAGTTATTAATGAAGATATTAGCTAACAGAGTTTAAGTTGCAGGTGGTGAAGGCAACCCTTGGTCCAGGACTTTTTCCCCAGGACAAGGCAGACCACCAGTTAAGGCGTGCTAGGCCTGCTGGCCTCCTGCCAGCCCGCTAGCTACTCTTCCAACCTAATCTTAGTTTATACTTATTAATAAATACAAGTGATAATTAAGTTGCAGTTTCAGACAGGTTTCATTCCCATGCATGTTTCATGACCTTAATTTTCAAACATCGCCTTCCCACCCTGCCTCTCTCCCAAGCTTCGTGCCTCACACTTCTTGTGATACCCTTCTTTCTCACTGTAAGTCAACATTTCTATATTCTTATAATATGTATTGCCTTACTTCAATTTCTCACTCTTTCCTTAAGATGTATTCCTCTTCTCTCATTATGTCCTTTCTTGTTTCATGACTCAAATATATATATATATGTATATATATATATATATACATAAATACACACACACACACACAAACTTTGAACCTGCAACCAACATAAATGAGAAAATGTGATGGTTTTCTGAGGAATCTGGATTAACACACTTATGTAATATTTTATGAATGATTTTAAAAAATGAAATAAGGGCAAACTTAGCTTCTTCTGTGGATGAGTTCCATTATGGTTTCTCCAATGTAGAGTGATCAGCCTGAGACCATATACATTAAAACAAGAAAAATGGACTCAATAGTGTGCATGTTTTTGTGTGCATATATATGACATGCAAGCACAGTGCCTGAGCTTGCATTTATGTAAGTATCTCACATCATTTTAGTCACAGGACCATTTTGCATTTATAGTAAATTTTATTTTTAATAATAAATTTTATTTATTTGTTTATTTATTTACTTATTTAGTATTTAGTTTGTTTGTGTACAAAAATAATAGTCAAAGAAAACAAAGTTGTTAACGGAAGGGTTTTAAGGGTACCTGTCTAGTAGGGGTTGGAGAGAGGAGCTGGAGGTGAGGAAGTGATGAATTCTACTTCAATTCCAAGTATAGTTTAAAAATAGAGATTCAATCCAAAGATTAGACCAGTTAATTAGACTGGTCTAATTAACATTTTATGACAGTGGGTTTAACATGATGGATTTAGGAGAAAGTAGAATCAATTAAGTTTTTCATTATTATTTACTGTATATACTTTCTTGTTTCTGTACAAGATGTATAGTGGAAAGAGGAGGAAAATATTTTAAGCAATGTACGAAAGCCTTGGATTCAAATTTGTGAACAAAATGGTAACTGATGGAGTTCCATAAATGAAAATTAGATGGGAAGCACAGGTAACTTCATACTCTGGTTTGAGTGATACAGAAAAAAATACTGTTTTGCTTTTCATTAAAATAAACACCAACACTGTTGCAAGAATGCAATGTCATATTGAAGGCATCAATGTGGAAAGCACCAGGAACTAGCTTGGTTCTTCTCTAAAACCACCCTTACTCCACAAGGGAAAAAATACAGATTTATCCTATTTGTTTTAACCAAAAAAATCATAAAAATTATAGAGAGCATATTATTTACTAAGTTTCAACATTTACATGTGTATACAAAAAAGTCTTACTTTCCTATGGTTAAGAATGATATGTTTAGAAACACAAGAGATCATTGTCAAAATCATTATTTTTCAGTTAGCCATTATTATTTCCCATCTTTAAATCTGTTTATTAGAAAATGTATTTTCTTAAGATGATTTGGGGAAAGAAAAACATTGCTTTTATCTTTTGATGTCCTAATGGCTGGATTGCTAAGGCTCTTGACTACACAGCTGCCCATCAGAAGAAAACATTACAATAGTATTCAGGACCAAGGGCATTGAACTTTTAGGTATAAAACATGAAGAGACAAGACATTCATTAGATATTTGGTGCAAATATTCAAAATTTCACAAAAAAATTTGCAGGAACAAAAAATTATACATTAAAACAGTAATGTTTATTTTATTCTTTAAAACTGTTGTAAAATGCCTTTGGATTTCACATCACTTTTCAGGATTCTACTTATAATTAGTGCCATTGCATCATGATAGGTGCACATTTAAAGACCTCATAATTTCTTGGGAGACCCCAGTTTTGCATATCCCTTCCAAAAATAAGATCTGGAGTTACTGATGGTTATAATAAATGTAAATTAAATAAATATATAAAGAAATACTAGGCCATTGTTTTGGGGTTTTGATGTACAAAAACTAATTTTCTGCCTAGGATAGGCTTAGCATCTCTTCCCATTCTCAGGACCCTTCCTTCTCCTTGGGAATACTAAATCTTTGATAATCTATTTTTCTTGCTGTGAGTTGCTTCATGGAGTCCCACATGAAGAAATATTCAGATGATGGGTTTCCTGATACATTGCAAGGAAATAAGTCTCCTGTGACTGGCTATAAGGCTGAACTTAGATACAGATTCCATAGCTCTAACAAAATTTTAGATGATTACAGCTCTCACCAACAGACTACCTAACTTCATGAGAAATCCTAAGCCATGACACACCTATGCTACTTTTGGACTTCAAAATTTGATAAACTATGTGAGACAAGGAAGGGGTTGATTTCAAACTGTAGTACTAGAGCAACGTGTTATATTGTAGTGTCACGTGCATATTCAGTAGGTCATTTTCTCCTCATAAATGTTTGTTACATGGGTTGAGGTCCTCAATTTACAGAAGTTATTAGACCCATAGAGGGGAAACCACTACTGAAGTTTGAACTGCTCAGATCAGCTCCCCCCTCATTGTCTCCATTATACAGGAGTACCTTCCTGGAATTTAAGCCTTTTGGGGACTAATTGTGGTAATTCTCATGCTTATGCAATGTCTACTTCTGTGATTTTGTTTCTGACTGCTTGCTAATCCTTTGCACAGAGAATAGAGTTAGGAGTATGTGTGAATATATGGTACAGTTGCTTCAAGCAATCTAATGCTTTGGCTGCAGCTAGGAACAACTAACTTCCCCTAGCAAGATCGGATTAGCACTTTGATCTTGACAAGCATTTTCTCCTCTGAATGCCACTGCAGGAGTGATTGTTGTCACAGCCACACCTAGGCTTTCTACAGTACACACATTCTGTGGTTTGTCTCTGCTTATTGAAAACACAATCTGTTGCTCACACCTTCTAAATATGAGACATTTCCCCTGGGTTGTAGATGTGGGCACACTTCCTGGAAGAAATAATTCCATGCAGATTGTGTTGGGTATAGGAGGAGAAAATATCAGGGACTGGAATAGAATATAGGATTGGAACTGCAAACTTGAGAGTTTCTTTCAATTTATTTTTCTGATAGCCAGCTTGTCTAATATCTAATTACTGATGCTTATAAGTTAATAAGTGAGTATGAGTAAGATTGAGCAAAATGTGTGAAAGAGCTGTGATCCCACGGCTGTACAATTCCCTTGGAGCAGTACAATTCCCAGTTTATTGAGCACGACCATCAGTTTGGAAAGATATCGTGACAATCATCATCTTTTCAAAATAGCACACAGTTACTAAGTCTACAAAATGGTATGGGAACTGTAGGGGTTAGATAAATTAGATTTAGAAAATATATAGGAGTTTCTGATACTGTCTCTTAATTCGGGGCATGAACAGCATTATCAGCATGAAGTCAGCAAAAACAGGAAAGACTTAATAGACTGAAAAACAAGGTTGAAGTCAGGAAAAACAGGAAAGACTCAATAGACTTGAAGAAATAAAGTATCTGGCCTGACATTGTTTTCAGCTGCTAAGTGGGCGGAGCCCAAATTAAGCTGAAACAGAGTTCCTCCTATTTAAGGACAGTGCATGGAGCCCAGAAAAAGAAGAGGCCCCTGATGCTAGAGAGCTCCAAGAGTCCTGCTGAAAAAAGTGCTGGTCATCATTTGATGGCCAGATCTCCCTGAAGCAGAAAGAAGCTGGTGAGCAAAGAAAGCCTGAGCGAGACACCAAAAGGCCAAGGACTAAACCCTGTGGCTCAGCTTTTGCCTAGAGGGGTTTGATCTGTCCAGTCAGTGGCCTAGGGGAAACTGTGCCTGGCTTTAAGGACTGAGGCAGAGCAGCTGAGTTCCTGATTCAAAAGAAGTAAGTTGGCCTGCAGATGGCTGGGGTCTCCCACAGAGAAGAAAACATGAAGCCTTATTTAAGGTGAGACTGCAATAACCAACTTACCCTGACGAACCTGCATCTGAGAGATCCAGAAAAAGGACTGCTAAGTGCGTTAAAGAATCTACAACAAAGACTGTGTTCCTGACAACTGAGGACCTGCCCCAGAGACTGTATCATTCTAAAAGGTTATGAAAGTAGTTGTTATAATTATCAATAGGTTTAGTGGATAGGTTAAAGGGGTTGTAGGAATTTATAGGATTAATAATTAAGAAATTGTTGGTGTTTGTTATAAGTGAATTTAGTAATAAATAAATAAGTGTTAAATAATAATTTAAAAGTTCGGTTTCAGGGAACTTAGATCAATGTCAATCTTGAGGTAATCAGTAGATCTCGGACGTCAAAGACATTTGCTTGTTTCCTTGTCCAAAACATAAAACAATGCGCTACTCTTATCTTTTATTGGTACTGTGGATCTGTTGTTTCTTCTTCTTCCTCTGGCAAGAGTGTTGATCTGGGTAGCCTCAATAAGCCGAGCTCAGTCACTTGTCTCCTGTATGCCAATTAAAGTGATGAGGAATACTGAAAATAGACATAACAGATGAATTCAGTGTGGTCACAGTGGCAATGGGAACAAATAACAGCATTTTGGTAAACTCTGAATGTGACATGCTTATGTTATTACTATTAATTGATGATATTAATTTCAAATTTTGATAGTCATATTCTGTTTTTCTTTGATAAATGTGACTTTAGAAATACAATCCTGCTCCCAACTCTTTTTTGAAAAATTATATGAATGAAAATGTCTGGCTTACCTTACAGAATTCTTGAAAGAAAAAAAAAGTAAGAACATAAGTTAAAAAAAAACCCATATCTACTCCAGCTATCTGTGTTAAGAGCTTGATTAAAAAAAAAAAAACCTGTCGAACCTATGTAAATAAATCTAACATCCTATAGCAGTAAATAATTCTTACCCTACACTTTAGGATTTTTCCAAACTGGTAAAATTTCCTAATTAACTTAGAGAAATGTCTCTACAATACATACTTCTGATTATCATGTGCATCAAAAGTGTAAAAGTGTGATTATAGATACTTTACTTTCACCAATAATGGTAAAATAAGAGTTGATTTCGGATCTCTAAGGAACATTCTTTTGAACAAAGTTCCTTGGGCCAAATAGGTACTTTAGTGAAGTTTGTTTTGTTATGCTTAATAGTGGGATTAGATTAATGAGTAAGTGCATCAGCCACATGTGGTGTTGTGTACTTGAAAATTCAATACTCCAGAGACCAAAGCAAAAAGATGGAACAGATAAACTGCATACAGTAAATTATAGAGTGGATTGAGTCTCACAGCATGATCCCATTTCAATAAAATAATATTGCAAAGTTTTCAAGGTAAGATTTACGTTCAGTGTTATGGACATTAGTAGTTAATTATTAAATTCAGACCCATCAACACATAAAAGAAGTCCTTCTCAACCCTGATATGACAATGGAGCAAGGATTTACGATTGCTGCTGTTCGTTGTAAAGCAGGATAAAAATATGAAGTTTGAGGGTTAAAAAAATGTCGAGCTCAGATCCTGAGTCTTGTATTCTTGAGAGTGATAGCAAAACAGAACAAATTGCTTACACAACTAGATGAGAGTCAATGGATAGATTCTACTTAATTTTGTATGATGATACTATTAGTCCATATTTACATAAGTAGAATCAGTACAACATGCAGATGTCAGCGAAATATTAAGCTGTCTTTGACATTTCTATCTCAGTTCTTATTGCAGAACTCTGGCTCTTCTTCCAATTCCTATCCGAAATGGCCATGATGAAATCTTTTAAAATTCCATCAATCTCAACTACTTTGCATAAAGTTTAGATTTAATCTTAAAGATTTTCTCTGGCAAAAAGGAAAAAAAATCCCTGATCAATAAACATTCTGAATATTGAAAAGTAGCAAAATCCAGATTGGTAATGAGAGTTTAAGTTATTTTTTTTCCAGTGGACCTTGCAAAAATTTAAATAATTGGATTTTATTGTTCTTTGACAAGTAGCTTTAAACTTGTGTATCAGCTGAAATTTATTTTCTGAATAGGGAAACAGACCAAAAAAAAAAAAAAAAACCCGTCATTTATTGCTAGAATCATCTGAACATTTTTCAAGCACATTTGTAAAACTACAGAACTAATTCAATAGTTTATTGAAATTATCATAAAAGTTCAGCGAATCATGCACTGCATTCACATCCTGATATATGGTAGATTTCCTATTTTTACGAGTCAGCAGCTTTATAAATATAACCATTTGAATTTCAAATGATAAATTTATATCTAGCATAGCCTTTAAATCCATAAAAATGATGAGAGGGCACCCTTTAGAGAAATTTAAAAAGAATTGCGCATTTCATAATTTGATATATGTAACATAATCCATTATAGACCAGGGCTTACATGGTGCCAGTAACATAAAAGAATGTAAATGCAAGCTCTTGTCTTGTCATTGCACTTCACAATGCAATACAACATAGATATTTTTGAGTTATGAACCAGGGGCTCCCTGTTATGCAGCTTGCTTCATTCTATTTTGGAAAGGGTTGCATATGTAGCACACTGAAGGGCTCTGTGGGCTTAATTACTATGTTGGAGTTTGGCAGAATGAGAAAGAGAACATGCCAAACCGAGTGAGAAAAAGAAGTTGTAGTCATCTCTACAGGGCTATAGAATGTGTAGTTACCAAACACCTGGCAAAAAGCAAATTAAAGAATAAAAAAGATGGGGGATTAATTTTAGCTCATGGATTGAAAGTATGGTCTGCCATGGCAGAGAAGGCAAAGAGGCAGAGTGAAAGACAATCACATTATACCGACAGTCAGAATACAAATGAGATGCATGCTGGTACTTTACAGGGTTTCTTTTTTTTGTCCCATTTACTCAGTCGCAGTGCCCAGACCCTAGGATGGTGCGACTCTCATTCAAGGTGAGTCTTCCCTCCTCAGTTGAACCTCTCCAGAAAGGCTTTCAATGACCCACCTAATCTAATTCTAAGTAAGTTACATTGATATTGAGGAATAACCCTTACAATGGCTAAGGAAGGGGGATGTATTTTTGGCACTTTGAAATGCCTTCTCCTTGTCATTTTTCTTTCCAAATCCATTTCATTCTCCTATAACTCTCCCTTCAATGTGGTTATTACCTTTTCTGATGTTTCATGTAGCCATGTTTGTCAGGTCCTATTATAAAGGTATATGAAACAGATAACTATTAATGTGATTCAGTTTTAAATCTGCTAACTATTCAAACTTGTGGGAATGTACTCCAATTCTTAACCCTACTGTAACGCAAGTTCTTTTTCAAGGGCAAGAAAGGGGCAAGGATCAGTAATCAGATGATTGGACCACAAATGTGGGGACTGAAATCCCGGTTGTCTTGAAAATGTACGTACTGTTTTAAGTTAATTATATTAGTTTCAGTTTCCTTGTGTGTGATAAATATATCACCAAAGGGCAATATGGTGGCTCACATGGTATATTTATCACATGTCAGTCTTTGCACAGTCAGCGGCAGCTCTCCGTTTCCTGCCTCACTTTCTCAATTCCACAGATGCGGTTGTGATTGTATTTATTTGTTTACTTGTTCTGTTCTGTTTTTAGCTTACATACATAGTGCAGTAAAACAAAAATGTATTTTAAGAGATGGACGTTTTCATTTTATATCATTAAGTTTCAAAAAACATTTTGAATTTAACATGGTGAGTATTTAAAGTAAAAAATATGTATTCTCTTTCAAACCATAACAAAGTATATGGCATAAAGGATGGAGAAGATATCAAGTCAAACTTTGTAAAGTCATATACATTTGAGATATAAAAGGACATTGTATTTACAAAAGGCCTTCATAAACACATTGTTGTCTATAATTAATCAACCACGAGAAACAATCAATATAACTTCTCTCTGTTATATTACCAAAGAACAAATTAAAACTCAGTTAAGAGCAGTTACCCAACACTCAATGAAACACATGCTTGGTGGATATTTTTCCTAAAAAGTAATGTTTATTCACTTGGAACCATGCGGTTACTGAACCAGTGTAAGTATGGTATTTTTGCCTCCTTTTCACAGCTGTCTCCTTTACTTTGGGACAACTTCTAAGTATATAGTCAGAATATCTTCTAACTTACCTCAGCATCTCCCTACAAGACTGAAGACACTGATGTAAGTCTTAAACTGTCAGTCATTTCGATGCCTCAAAGAATAAAACCTCACAACACATGTCACCACTCCAGACAGGAGTAGTTGTCCATGAAGGTAAAGACTGCAACCTGAAATAGAAACAGTCTTGGGAGAAAAAAATCTCTTAAGAACAATTTGTTTCCTCAAGAAATGAGAACCTGCTGGTCATAGAGGGATGTGCCTTTAATGTCAAGCACTCAGGAGGGAGAGGCAAGCAGATCTTTATGAGTTCAAGGCTAACCTGTTCTACAAACTGAGTCTATAATATCCAGGGATACACAGAGAAACCGTGTCTCGAAAATACAAAATACAAAAAAAAGAGAGAGAGAAAGAAAGAAAGAAAGAAAAAAGAAAAAAAAATGAGAACCTGTACAGATTGCTTTGTTGAGCCAGAACTAAATTAGTGTCTAATGAGAACACAAAGCTGCATAAATCCTGTTGCCCTTTCTGGTTCCCCTTGTTTGAGCTTCAAATTCGTATCAGTACCCCCAAAACAGAATTAGATTTATTGATCCCTCTTCTTTATTCCTCTTGCTAATGTGACCACATGGAGCAAATGACTCGCACGGCTGCTTATCTTTAGCTGCTGTACTGGGGATGATTGGCCAAGCCTAGACTGTTGCAGCTGTAAGAGTCCACAATGTTGCTCTAAAACTTTTGATTTTTATTGACAATTAAAGAGCACTCAATAGTTAATTGGCAAACTGTTTTTCTCTTACTAAAGCAGCAAATCTAATGGAATATGTACATTCTACAAAAAGAGAGAAACTAAGTACAACATCTTCAGAAATGGTTATTATCAGGACCAATTGAATTGGAAAGAAAGATAACCCCTGGCAACCCTTGATACAGTGTACCAGCACAAGTCCTCTAGAGCTGGTGAGCTGGAACCCTAGTCTGTCTCTTCCTGAACAGCACACTGCACTGTGCCTTTATCATTTTGTGGTTATGTTTTAGTTTCCCTACCTTAGACTTTCTTTGGGAGAGGAGAAGGGGGAGGTAACAAATGAAGCACACTCTATTCATATGAAAAGTAATCATAAGCCTTCATAGGCTGCAAGTACTGAAGGGAACATTTTCACAGCACCCTAAGAACAAAATAGATGAAGACAAATCAGAGCAGAACAGCCAAAAGGAGACAAGATGCTGTGATCACATTCAAGTTATTCATCACTTCCTCTTCCCAGATTTGCTAAAATTCTATCTCTTCCCTATCTTCTTAATTCCTCCTCCACTAACATGTGTCTATTTGTTTTCTTTCTATAGGAAGCTTACATGTAAAGAATTTAGGATGAAACCATCAGCAACTTTGAAGAATTCAATTCAACACCAGACTTTCCTGTGATGATTTTTGGCTTTCCAATTTGGAGGTGAGTTTAGCTAATAAAGGACTTGATAGCTCTCCTACTTTACAAAAGGAGAGATAGGGAGAGGGAAAGGCAGAGGATGATGAGGGAGGGGGAAAAAGGAAAGTAATGGAATATAAAGAGAACCAGAAAGAAAAAGAGAAAACAAACAAACAAACAAAATTCTTTGGTATGATTGCGTCTGCCCTCAGGCAAATACACTAAATGTATCTGGGAATCAACTGCCAGGACCTTCCCATCTGCTGAAGCAGTCACAGGCTCTCAGGCTACCCTGCATACCCACTGCCTTCTGTGCATTTCAGGGAACTCGCTGGACTCTTTCACTCAGGAACTGTCAGCTGGTGAGGCACTCCATGGCCACCTTTGACCTCTGTCCCTAACCCACACAGACTCATTCCAGGCCGTCACACTGGATCATCCTCTTCGGTTCATTGCACAGCATTCGAGCCAACACTCCACATGTCTGTCCTTTCTCCCGTCTGGATACTCTAACTTAGGCTGGGTCAAGAGAGGTGTCACTGTTTCTCTGCCTCATTCCTGACAGCTCTCTGATTTCTCAGCATTTAACTTTATAAACACCCACTTGCACAGCCCTGTAGTCAAGTGACAAGCACACTAGTAAAGTCAGCATTTTGAGAATATTTGTTTCAAGGGGCATTAGAGCGCCCTTCTAAGCACAAAGCGACCTGTTTTGTTTCCTGTCTTTTCCATCTTTCCCGAGTATTACAAATTGTTAGCATCACATTTTATTCTTCAAGGCTCATTTCCATTGCCACCTGCTTCGAAGAGCTTTCCTCAGGTTGTCCCCAGCCAGTGAGGATTAATCACTCTTCTGTCATTTCTAAACATTTGGCAGTGTATATTTCCTCTATGTTTTTCTTCCAAACAAGTACTCACTTCATTGTGTTGTCTCCTCAGGCCTCTCAGTAGGTAGTGATGGTCAGGTAGTCTGATACATCTCAGTCTAATAGAGCACTCAGCACTCACATGACGTTTCTTATTTAAGAAAGGAGAATCTAGGCAATTTACCAGAACTATAAGGACAGACTTATTCATTATCCCATGATGTGTCTAAAGAGTCATATAAAACAAGGGGAATAATTTTTATAACAAACAAACCTGATTAAAATATTTTCCCAATAGTTACTAAGTACTCAATTTTGAGCCACCTCGCCTGTCCTAGTCAGTATGTCTTTAGGATGTCCATATTGCACCAAAATTATTAACAGTGTCCTCATGTTGGCTTATGCCTTGGTATTCTCTCTGCTTCTCTTAATATGGATGACACATATACTATTTTGGTATATTTGCCATGATCTGTATTATATCCCTCCCTCATAGTAAGAACAATAACTTGATAGCATATATATTATGGAGGCTAATTCTGTCCATAATTGAAAATATAGAAGTTGTACATTTAACCACACTTATACTTAAATAGTATATGTGTCATTCATATTAAGAGAAGCAGAGAGAATATCAAAGCATGACCCAACATGAGGACTTTGCTAATAATGTTGGTGCAATGTGGACATCCTAAAGACATACTAACTCCATGCCACTGTTATCAGTCCATCTAAAGTAAATGAAATTAAGTGACAATAGCACTTTGTGAAAATCAAAGACTCTTCCTTCTCTGACTTCTGGGATTCCTCAATATCTCCACCAGACCTTGGATGAAAGATTCCCCTGCAGTGTATAAGATATCAATGTGAGCATATGTGAGTTCACACGTGTATATTTATATTTTCATAATTTGGAATATTTTATTTCAATAATAAGATATATTTTTCATTGATTTATGATTTTAAATAGGGAAACAGTTGACAAAATACACTTTCTGGCAGAAAAGAGGCCTATTATATTCACAGATGTGAAAATAGGAAGACATAAAGACCCTGACTTTGGTATGTTATAGTTTCAATCGGAAATCATCACAACAATTTCATCCTTTTAATACTTAGAAACCAGCTGGTAGTATTTTTGTGTGAGACTGAAAGTTTCAGGATGTAGGAGGGCCTAGCTGGTAAAAGTAGATACAAGTTAGCTTTTGACATTTATACTCACCCCTAGTTATTGACTCGCTGTATGATTCCTTGTCTGCTGTGAGATTCATCTCTGCCACTTACCTTGCCTCCCAAAACTGAACTGTTCAGGCATGGTTGTCTAAAACCATGAGCCAGGATAAAGCTTCCCTCTCTGAAGCTGTTTCTGATAGGTATTTGTGGTCATAATAAGGCAAAAATAACCAGTGCATTCTGCTCCAAGTGTTTAACTAGATTGTGTGGCAAGGAATAGGTTAAATGCCTAATTTCCTTTTACTGTCCTTGAGATAGACCATTATACTCTTAATCTTGTAAAGTGATGGTTTGGGAAGTAAGAAAAAATAAAATTCTTTGTGCTTTTCTTCCCTTTTTATAAGTAATCATAATCATTACAATTCTAGGATTTAGTCCTATAGGTATTCATACCAACATATACGCTAAAACAATAGTCCAAGGAAAAAGTGTTTGCAAGAGTTGTATTATGTAAAGACTGGATAGCTTACAAAGTTATTAATGAAAATAGGAAGTGGTTTAAGGTTCCAAAGCTCCAGCATAGTGAATCATACGTGTACTAGTAGTGTTGTATGTTATCCCAAACTCATGGAACAACAATATCCTCTTCAATGCAAGACTAGTGATAATCACTTCAAACATTTAATTTAAGGTTTTGACAATGTTGTGTGATACGATTTCAACAATTTTTTGTTTTGACTCTGTTTCTTCATTATTCCCATGTAAATCACTATGTAACATATATTTTATAGATTAAATGAAAAAACTGAAACCCAGCAGTAAGATGTAAGTGGCATACTCAGCTATGAACATAAAGACTTAGCACTCCAACTGAGGAAAAAAAGTTGTTATCTTATGTTAGATCATATAAAGACATCTGAGTGGAAAGTAATTTTTTTTTAAGCTGAAAACTGGGAAGTGATTTTTTTAAGCTGAAAAAAATACACAGCATATGAAACACAACATTCTAGAGCTGATGAACAGTTGGTACATAGAACTGATTTGAGAACTTGGTATAGTGAAGACAAAGAAAGTCCCTATGGTTAAAACATTGAAAGATATAGAAAAGAGGATTCTCAGAGAGAAGCCAAAGTTTTAGAATCAGATATAATTAGAGTAACAACTTGAAAGCATTTACAAAAATCCCATATAGCCCAAGTGCAGGTTTTCAGTTGGTGTGATTGGAATCCCTCCCCACTCCACCCCCACCTGCCACCAGAACTTTTAAATTTCCTGCTGTGTCTCAAATCTCTGCAGTCCCTCTAGAAATGAATGCTTGGTTTTCCCTTACTGTTAAAGTAGAAAAGACTATAAATTTCCCTTTCCCACTCTTGCTGTTCAGAGATATCAGCAGAGGGATCACAAGTCTTACATTTTTACTAGTTTTTCTGTACTGAAGGAATAGCCATGAAAAGTATTTTGGGACACTCGAAATCTGCCATGAAATGCAACTGAACTAAAACTAAAGCCTTGGCTTCTTTTTGTATCCCTATAGTCTGAGTGCTAGATTATAGTGGCATTTTGTGGAGATGGGAGAACTGAGTTAGAGTTGAGAATAACATTCGCAATTCCTGAACTAGCTGATTAGTCTTCTTTCCCTGATACATGACCACTTTGAAATTAGGAGACCCTTTGTTAAAGCAAATGTGATACTTGTGTATACTTTGTATGTTAAGATCATGTATCATCCCATTCCTCTTTGCAAAGGACCTAAGTCAGAGAAGTAGATAAAACCTTGGGGTTATGTGGGAAGCCCAATTTTTTTTTTTTTTTTTTTTTTACTTTGAAAGGTTTTACAGGTTTTTTTTGTTTGTTTTTTATTTTTTTAATAATTTATTTTTTATTTCTTCAAGTTACATCTCAATCACAATCCCCTCCCTACTCCCCCCTCCAGTCCCACCCTACCACCCTCCTCCCCCTCAACCCCCATCCTCTTCCCTTCTTTTTTCTTTTTTTTTTTAGTTTAAGGTATTTCTTTTCCCCCCATCAGCCCTCCCTTTCAGTCCAAAAAATTGTTCTTTTTCTTATAACTATAAATACAATACAAAACAACAGAAATAAATAGGCCACAATTATAAGAGTTATATGGCTTAGCATACATTCCCAATGTCCACTCCATTTTTATGGTGATTATTCAATTCCTACTTCTGTTCACCAACCATATTACTAATTGCTTCATGGTAACTACATTCACCTTGAATCTGCAGGCAAGAATCATGTTTCAGTGACTGTCATTCAGGGTTAGGTTACCTCCCCTTGGATTGCAGGAATCTATGCAGTGACAATTTTTGATACTGAATTGGTTACTTTTTTCATTACTCTGATACTAGTGATAGAATTCTGGTAGAATATTGACAAAAGCAAAGGAGGACAGGTTTGTGTTAGTTCATGGCTTCCTGATAGGAAACATTTGTCACCTGAACGGGCTCAGTCCATGGTCTTAACAACTTGAGAAGTGGTTTGTTTATAATTGATTTCTAGTGATGTGGTAAATACTATGCACAAAAACATTTTTATGAGCAAAAGGGTTTATTTGGTTTACATGTTATGATCATTGTCTATCATTGAGGGAATCTACAGCAGAAAATCAAGGTAGGAACTGAAGCAGAGACAATGGAGGGATGCTGCTTACTCATTTATACTCCATGGATTTATTTGCCATATATATTTTATCTGATGTTTTAATTAAAATTTAATTACATGATTTAATTTCCTTTCTTCCCTCATCCATATATCCTTATCAGATTGTTAGTCTATTTTTTATTATTGTTAATACATATATTATTAAAGATATATAAACACAACTTACTGAGTCTATACAATTTTTTTATTTCAAGGCTGACCACTTTATACCAGATAACCAATTAGGGTACTTATCTCTGGGAAAGGCTAATATTGCCTCTCTTGACATTATTAGTGTGGTGGTTTAAATAATAATGGCCCCTGTAAGCTCATATATTTGAATGCTTAGTCATCAGGGAGTGGCGCTACTTGAGAGGGATTAGGAGATGTAGTCTTGTTTAGATACTTGTGGTCTTGTTGGAGGAAGTGTACCATAGGGGTTGGGCTTTGAGGTTTCAAAAGCCCAAGCCAGGCCCAGTGGCTATATCTTCCTGCTGCCTGCAGATACAGATGTAGGATTCTCAGGTACATTTCATTACCATATCTGCCCTGTGTTTTCATGCTCCCCACAATGATCACTGCCTTGAGGATAATGGACTAAATCTTTGAAACTGCAAGCAAACCTCAAATATAGAATTTTGTTTATAAGAGTTGACTTGGTCACAATGCCTCTTCACGGCAACAGTAGTACTCTGACTAGAACAATTAGCAGCCTATAATTCTTGTCTAAGGGTGAGCTCCTTTGAGATTTTCCCCTTCGGAAATAGTGGACTATTGATATTTTCACTATTCAAGTCTTGCTTAGGCAGTATTTCTAGAGGACACAGTCTCTTAGCTGACTTCCTGGTCCTCTGCAGTTTATAATCTTTTAAACTTCCTTGTGAACAATGTTCTTTGAACCTTAGGTGTAAGAGTATCATTGATGATGAGCTCCAAGAGCTTGACTATCTCCACTCCAAATCCATGCTTCCTGTAGCTCACATGGACTCAATCTGGGAGTGACTTCACTTAGTGTCTGAAGCTTTCTTCCACAGAAATTCAATATCATGACCATGTCCAACATCCTAATTCTCCTGCAATTTAACCTTCACTTTCACAGCTTTAAACACTTGGGATTATAGGGTCTCTTTCCAGGACCTTACATACAAAACCAAACATAGTGTTGTTTTGCCTCAGTTGTGTTTTTAAAAGAACTTTGACATTAGCTTATATAATCCTTGCCTTATATATGCCTACAAAGTTACATTACCTGGATGATTCCAGCTCAGCTGCCAATGTATAAAAATTATGGGGGTTCATTTAGAGCAATAAAACTTGTCTTGGCTCTATAGTACTTAGCTAGCTAGTTTTATGTAAACTTGACAAAAGCAATAGTCATCTGAGAAGCAGGAAACTCATTTGACAAAATATCTCCATAAGATCAGGCTGTAGGCAAAATTGTAGGGCATTTTATTAATTAGTAATCAATGTGAAAGGACCAAGGCCATAATAAATGTGGACACTCCTGGACTTATGGTCCTGGGTTC
Organism: Lophiomys imhausi; assembly: GCA_907164525.1. Taxonomy (NCBI): domain Eukaryota; kingdom Metazoa; phylum Chordata; class Mammalia; order Rodentia; family Muridae; genus Lophiomys; species Lophiomys imhausi. The sequence continues at coordinate 3,442,017 of CAJQZJ010000279.1, forward strand.
TGTAAGAAATCAGATTGAGAAAGGTATAAGGTGCAAGCCAGTATTACTCTTCTGTGGATTCTGAATCAACTTCTGCCTCCAGTCTCATGCCATGTTTGAGCTCCTGTTCTGAATTCCTTCAGTGATGGACTATGATGTGGAAGTTTAATCCAAGTAACAATTTCCTCTAAACTTGCTTTGGTCATAGTGTTTAATCATAATAACAGTAACTCTAACTAAGACAGGTAGGTTTATACTTCAGGAGCTAGAGTGTCAAAATACAGGCACACAAAATTTCCACCTTGGCTTCTTTTTTTGTTGTTGTTTGTTTTCTGTGTTTCAATCTTTTTTTTAAGGTATATCTTTTTCCCCCAACATCTCCCCCTTTTAGTCCAATAAGAGGCTCTTTTTCTTGTAACAATAAATACAATACAAAACAATAAGAACAATTAGGCAGCAATTATAAAAATTATAAGGTATAACATACGTACCCAATGTCCAGTCTGATGTGATTGAAGACTAGATAGTTTCAGTCTCCCAGTTAAGTTTTAAGTTGTTTAGAAGGATGTTCTAGGTCTAAGAAGATGTTTTCAAGTTGATGATGCAAGTTGTAATGGAAACTGAGTTAGGTATACAACAGTAAACTCATTGAGATAGATAGATAGATAGATAGATAGATAGATAGATAGATAGATAGACAGACAGATAGATAGATAGATGGATAGATGATAGATGGATAGATAATAGAATATTATTATTAGTTGCAAAAACATTGGCTTCTTATCTCATAGGTTCAAAGAATGACATTAATTCACCACATAGGGTGAGCTTTACTAAGAAAAGTTTTAATATCAAGAGCTTAAGAGAATGAAGAAAGACAGAGCTCCTACATAGCAGGAGAGTTCCCTAGGGGTGGGGTACTGAAGGAGCCTCAGTCACTTGGATTTAAAAAGGCTGTAATGAATGGAAGCATGGAAGAGGGAGGGAGATGTGCAAGTCACTTCAGTTCCCATTATTGGTGGTGAGATTTCTCACAGACTCAGTCATATCCCATTCTCATGTGTTGCTTTTAACAAAGAGAAACTCCTTAACGACAAAGGGATAAGGAATATTCAGACTCTGCCTTCTGTCTCCCTAGACAGAGGCTAGGGCAAAAGCAAAGATATTTTGGCTTAAATACTTCTGACACATCTGGCCACTGGCATGGATGTCACTTTCTACAGGGTCAAGAACATTATCAGATTTTAGCCAAGGGAAAGAGATTAGTCACATTCTGGGTCATTGTGCTGTAATTTACTTTTCCATCTTCTTTTCTCTTCACTACCAGCTTGAGATAAATGTATCTGGCTTCATTTTCACCATAGCTGCACTTGTGGTGGAGTATTGAATTTTTGGCTCACCTATACAGATGATGCCTGTGGGACCTGGGATCTGAGGACCCAAAAGAATTAAGAAGAATGGAGTCTGATGCTGTAGACAATTTTACTTCACTGTTAGTGTGTATTTATACCTGAATATACCAAAGAAAGTAATGATCCAAGAAGGCTGTTTGAGTTCAGAAAAACATGATTAAAATTGCAAATAAATGCAAGTAAGCACATACTAAATATTAACAGAGCAGGCCTTTCCCAAAACTTTACCAGGGCAGACCAATTTAAACACAATTTCCTGGCACAGTGTAGATGATATCTGGGAAGATATGTAAGCAAGGCAGAAGGCCATATCCAGATACAGGTTACACTGACCAGATTGCGTTCTGTAGCTATGATCTGGCATCCAACAAGAATACCTATGTCTTATAAACTGAATGTAAATGTTTGTCACAGGAGGCATGAAATCACACCTAAGAACAAAGTACACTTGAGATCAAAGGCCCTCTGCCTTTTCTCCTGTAGCCTCTCTCATGGTAACCCAAGGCATAGTTGACTGTGCATCATTCCTTTGACCATGATCCAACAGTGGAGAACCTACATGATTAAACATAGAAGCCTTTCCCTAGGCAGAACTAGTCCTATGTATCCTCTGCATTCTCTATCCAGGCATCCTTTTATTAGATACACTATTTTACATTTTTAAAATATTCTTTCAATTTTTTTCTTGTTCTTGCAGTGCTAGGGATCAAACTCTTACTTTCTCATATGCTAAGAAGTATTTTATATCTTTATCCCAAGCCCTTAGGCATTCTTCTACAGGAAGGTCTTTCCCAAGTTGAGAACTCAGCTCATTGGTAGTGGTAGCCTGGCATGCAGAGGTCCTTGATTCAAGTGTGTGTGTGTGTATGTGTGTGTGTGTGTGTGTGTGTGTGTGTGTGTGTGAGTGTGTGTGTGTGTATGCATACACTCACACACAAAACTTTCAACAATAAATTATCTTTCAATTCTGTTTTCAGTTTTGTACTCTGCACCCTGCCGTGTGTGTACAAAAATTCAATAAGAATTTCTTGATATCAAGTCACCTTTCTCATTATCTTAGTGCAAAGTGTCAATGTTTTAACTGTTACAGCTGCTTTGCTCAAACCTGCTTGCCCAATCTATACCTAAATTTCAAACACACTCAAATTCCTTTGCTTTCTAGACTACACATTTTTTAAATCTTTCTGCCCTGCTCCCTCCTACCCCCTGAGATCTAACTGTAAATCCAACTAAAATCACTGAGTAATTATGCTCACAGAATGGACACACACTGGACATTGACTTTCCCTGTGCTTGTGTTGGAAACACAGGTAGATGACTTCCATTCCTCTATCCCAGAGACCTGCTTTTAGTGGCTATGCCACAAGCTAAAAGATTTCACAAGCCTCTCCCAAAGCATGAGCAACTGGTAAAAAAGTGTCCAATATATCAACAACTCATGGGAGACATTTTACAATCAAACCCAAATACAATTATTAGTTATGGTCTGTAGAACAAAATTCTTATTGAGCTTCTCAAGAATATAACAGCTTTCCTCATTGAGCAATTTCTCCCATATAAATACTAATAAGTCCAACTCTGATTAGCGCCTCATCCTAGACAGAATCCAAGGGTTTTTTCAGTGTTATGACTGTACTGAAAGGCATTTCCCAGTTTTAGTGTGGAGAATTTTCTTTAATGCCCAAAAGCATATAATTTGGAGATGGTCAAGACTGTCATAGCTACTCTCTAGAACTCCCATCTCCTTCCGCTGAAAATTTCCTATGTTTATGTCAATCTGGTTCAAGCTGACCTCAGAATATCTTTAGGGCCAGGAGTCAAGGCATCAAGCAAACTTACTCTAATTAAGATGTCAAATAAATTCTCAGCCATTCCAACTGTGCCTAGAATTTCTGTTGAGAAGACCTGTACTAGTCAAATCATATCAGTTCTTCATTCTTTCACACACTTTGATACCTTATCTCTGCAATAATATTCACCTAAAATCTCCCAGTTTTTACCAGGTATGAACAAGCAAAATTACCTGCTCTTTTCCCTCCCCATGAATCCTATTTTTGTGACATTAAGGAAACTGCTAGAAATTGAACCCATGCAAATGACTGGAGCATAGAGAGAACATGAGCACTGACTTGGGGCTCTCTCTATACCTGGCCAAGTTAGGGGGGACCAACAGTCTACAGAAAGAAAATCGCTTCATTTCTTTGAGAGCTCAAACACCCATTCTTTAAGTGGGGAACATCAAATGAAACTAAAGGAGAAGAATCCTCAGTTTCTTTTACATATTATATTATATCTCATTTGCTAGACAAACAATGCCACGGTTTAACATAAAATAATTGTCAAATTGTAATTTCAGTTTAAAGTGTAAATCAGCTATTCATAAGATTAAATTTTGTATGGAAATTTCTGAAAATATTAAACCATTTCCTATAGAACAGTTTTATTTATAGAAGACAAAGAAGCATGGAAACTTTCTAGACACTTAAAGCTCAGAGCTCATCATTTTCTTCTTCCAACTTTTTATACACTTAGAAAGTAGTCAATCAATCTCATTATATGATTTGTTTCCATTAAAATATTTGACAGACACTCAAATTCAAGAGACAAAAGGTGACAAAATAAGCAACTATGTTTCCACTCTATGCTCTGGATTATCAATATTACAATCACTATGAGCAAAAGGGCATCAATAATTTGTAATATTACATAATTGTAATAATAGTAATATTTGTAATGATATTTTATTATGGAATAATAATTGTAATAATATTCATACTAATAACACAACTTCATATATACCCCTTCACTATCCTGAACTATTTGTGGGAGAAAAAAATCACTATGAGGATTATGGATGGGGTATGTGGGAAAAGTGAAGAAGAAATCAGAGAGTATTGAACTCCATATGGATAGTTAGGGCTCAGAGAGAAACCCTGTAGATATGGCCGGCTATGGAGTACAGAGAGAGTGGGAAACAGTGCTTCCCTATGCAATACTGTATATTCTGTTTCTAAAGAGAAATATACACCAGTTAACTTGCAGTTTCTGGGAGCTCAAGATACAATACACCAGGAAGAAAAGAGAACAGAAGAGATCAAGGACAAACCAAAACTCCCTTGTCATGTTTACATCTAGCCATCTGTATACTTGACTCAATTAATTTAAAGAATACAGGCTGCTGTCCCATTTTGACCTTAAAATTCAATGTAATATTTTAAAATAAAATGGTCCTTAGAAAAATGGCAAAATTCAGAGTCTTATAATTAAATTTTGAGTTGTTTAGGAGTCAAGAGAGTGTTATAGATCTAAGAAGATACTTTTAAAATGTGTTTCAAGTTAGTATGAATGTTGAGTCAGATATAGAACTTTAAACTCATGGAGATGGTTAGATAGTAGAATGTTAAAGTCAGGTACCAAATACATATGGACTGGACATTGGGAATGTACGTTAAGCCATATAACCCTCAAAACTGTGGCCTAATTACCTCTATTGTACTGTATTGTATTTATTATTATAAGAGAAAGAGCCATTTGTTGGACTGAAAGGGGAAACTGTAGAGGGAAATAAGATATACCTTAAACTTAAAAGAAAAAAAAAGGGAAGAGGATGGGGAGTTGAGGATGGGAGGGTGGGACTGGAGGGGGAATAGGGAGGGGACTGCGATTGAGATGTAACTTGAAGAAATAAAAAATAAAGAAAAAAAAAGAAAAATGGCAAAATTGCCAGATTCTAGAATGGGGACAGCTAGATGTATGGTACCCTTAGAGGAGTGGACAGAGGTAGGTAAAATTAAATTCTTAAATAAGAGCAACTGTAAGATAGAGGCTTACCACAATGACGGAAGAGCCACATTGAGAGACTCATTAATAGTAAATATAAGATAACCCAAGAAATAAATCATGTCACTATGAAAATATAATGCAAAAATTTCAATATATTTCTGTGAATTCCCACTCTCAATCAATAACTAAAGTCATAAATAAATGAATAAATAAGATAAAAGAGACATGTGTTCCTTAATAAAGAATTCTGAATAACTAAAAATGGGCTGTACTTTCTATTAAGTGCAGTTTATATCCTTTTAAGTATGGTTCATGATCTCAGTGTTGCAAAAATAAGAGTATGCGAATTAAAAGAAACTGATTCTGTAGCATAGAGGCTGTCAAACACCACCTATATTAGGTAGGATTCTTTGGAGAAATAGAACATATAGAAAACAAACACATTGCAAAAGGGACATATTATACTAGTTTCATTGTTGCCCTGGCCCATACTCAGGACTCTTGGGGGCGAGGATGAGCTGGCCAGGAATCACGACCCCAATTCCGGGAATCTGGTAAGAGGAAAAAGCAGACTCATTTATTTCAAAAAGAGGGCTTTATAACCTCCACCCAGGGTCCCACTGGCTCCCGAACTGCAGGCTGCTTCTGCTCTTCCTCATTGGCTCCTGCCTCACTACCAGGTATGGCGTCATCAATCTCCAGGCAGGTCTCAGGCTGGGGTATGTTTGGGATGCCCAGGCAGGTCCCTCAGGTTGGGTGCACATGGAAGCCCAGCCACGCATGCACTATTTAATAGCAGGCCTTGTTTTTGTTCAATGGCAGACCTTATTCCTCCTACATTTCATAATAGTGGTGAAGTATACACCAGAGAGACTGAGGTCTCCGTAGCTGCTTAGTGCATGAGGCAGGATACTTCAGCAATCCCAGCCTGGTACTGAAGGCCTGGAAGATTCAGAGGTGTTTTGTTTTGGTCTAGATTGGAAGGTTGAAGAAGCTGGGTTCTGTTGACAGAGAGTTCTATTATGGCTGCTTCAACAGAAGCAAAGTTGAATCACTCTCCAGCAAAGAATGAAGGCAGAAAGAATAAAGCAACACTGCTTTTCCCTCAGGCTTTTTTATATCTGGGTCTTGAGCAATGCTGTTGCCCACTCTTAGAGAAGGTCTTCTCGTCTCTGTTAATTGTTCTAGGACCTACCCAGAGTCTGTTATTGGAGTCCAGACTTTATCATTTTGAAAATCAAGACTAACTCTCATAGCACCTGAACCTATTCGTAAAGACTAAAATTACCAATGGTTGATCATGCAGCCTATAATTGCCCTATATTCTTATATCTTGACTTTTTGATTCTTATGAAAAAAAAGAATCATAGCCACACAGAAATAATAAGAACACACCAGTCACTTAATTTGATGGGCATTTTACCAAACAACAAATATGTCACAAAACTGCTAAGTTCACACACACACACACACACACACACACACACACACACACACACAAAAAGAAAAACTGAAAGACAATTATAGATTAGAGTACACTAAAGTCATGACAGATGAATGCAATGTACTTTGGATGACATACTAGAGGAAAAAATGGCAATTGATAGCAAAGGAATGTAGAGACAACTGAATGGTATCATAGCAAAACTCACTGAGTTTTGGTGTATGTATGACAGTTGTGTAGAATGCTAATATTAGGCAAATTTAGATGAAAATGACATGATAGTTTTTGTGAGTTAAAGAAGTATTGGGAAATGAAAACTTTATTTTTAATGTTTAGGAAATTATTATTCTTCATAGTTCTTTTTGACCTACACTGATAAGAGATTAATACCAAATCAAACAGTGAATTGCAAGCAAATTTCAATTCAATAATCTGGAATTTAACTGTTGAAGGGCCTGGTGGTTGTCACATCAAATAATACTAAGTTTTAATTCTCTTTATCCCTATTTTCTGTTAGAAATAGGACATTTATCCTTTCATTGACATATGCTTCTTTCAAGAGTAAAAGTCTGAGTTAATTAAATTTTTATAGTTTTGGCCAATACTTGCATTGCTCATTATTTAAATAAGAACTAAGGAGGAAATATGGCTGTCAGAATTCTGAATTATGATATTTCAGAGTTTATAATATATAGAAATTGAAGAAATATCAAAGTCCTATTTTGAGAAAAGTGTATCTAAAGATGTTTCAAAGGGAAATTTGTAATGAAATATTTACTTTGTTTACATAAAAATAAAAAAGGGGGAATGAAGAGATTGACCAAACATTAACACGAGTAAAATTCCCAGCACCCACAGAGTGTCTCACAATCATCAGTAACTCAAATTTTAGGCAAGTTGATGGTTTCCTCTGGCTTCTGTGTGTACTGTATGCAAGTGGTACATAGACATATATGAGGACACACACATACACACAAAAATGAATAAATACAATAAGTAGATATTTAGCAAATGTTCCTACTATCCCTTAACTATTAAGAAAGAGACATCTAAATACACTGTTTTAAAAATGCTCTTTTGAAAATGTAATCAAGCAATTCTAGAGAAAAGTTGAAAGAATAACAAAAAAATATACCTATCATTAACACCTACACATATCAGTTAACAATCTGCCTTGTGGCAGATTCCAAGATGGCAGCATCTGCCACAGACATATTTTGAGCATGGGGAAAATAGCTAGAACACCAAAGATATATAAAAATGCTGAGCAACAATCTGAGAAGCATGAATCCAGACACAAGGCAATGAAAGATTTGAAATATTTTCAGACAAAAACAAGCAAATTGGAGCATGAAATATATACAATAAAAAAAAATGTTCAAGACTTGAAATTGGAAATGAAAGCAATAAAGAAAACACAAGCCGAGACAATCCTGGAGGTGGAAAACCAAGGGAAGAGAACAGAAACTACAGATATGAGTATTAAAAATAAGATACAAAATATGGAAAACAGAATCCCTGGTATCGAAGATTCGATTAAAGAAATCAATACAACCAAAGAAAATGAGAAATCTAAAAATGTTCTCAACCACAACATCCAAGAAAACAGGGACTCAATGAAAAGACAGAACCTAAGACTTATAGGCATAGATGAAAGAGAAGAATCCTGACTCCAAGGTCCAGGAAACATCTTCAGCAAAATCATATAAGAAAATTTCCCAAACCTAAAGTAAGAGATTCTGGTAAAATTCTAAGAGACATTCAGAACTCCAAACAGATTAGACCAGAAAAGAAATTCCTCTCAACACATAATAATTGAAACTCCAAATGTACAGAACAAAGAAAGAATTTTAAAAGTTGTAAGAGAAAAAAGGTAAGTAACTTATAATGGCAGATGTATCAGATATAAACATGACTTCTAAGAAACTTTAAAAACCAGATGTGCCAGGGCAGATGTCCTACAAACTAAGAGAACATAGGTGCCAGCCCAGACTATTATACCCAGCAAAGCTTTCTATCAACATAGATGGAGAAAACAAGATACTCAGGACAAAACCATTTTTAAACAGTATCTATCCACAAATCAAGCTCTACAGAAGATCCTAGAAGGAAAATTCCAACCCAGAGATGATAACTACAACCAAGAAAACAGAGGAAGCAAAATACTCCATTGCAGTTAAACCAAAAGAAACATACAACTACCACCTACATAAAAATAACAGGAAATAACAAACTTTGGTCATTAATAGCCCTCAACATCAATAGACTCAACTCCCCAAAACAAGACACAGGCTTACATAATGGATTCATAAACAAGACTCATCATTTTGCTGCATACAAGAAATGCATCTCACTAACAAAGATAGACTCTACCTTAAAGTAAAGGACTGGAAAACAGTTTTCTAAGCAAAGAGTCCTAGCAAGCAAGCTGGGGTAGACATCCTAATATCAAATAAAATAGACCTTTACCTGAAGTTAATAAAAAAAAATAGGGAAGGGTAGTACATACTCATCAAAGGAAAAATTCATCAAGATGACATCTCAGTACTGAATATATATGCCCCAAATACAAGGGCATCCACATTTGTAAAGGAAACTCTTCTGAAGCTTAAACCACACATTGATTACCATACATTAGTAGTGAGAGACTTCAACACCCCACTAACAATGAAAAGGTCATCAAGACAGAAAACAAACAGAGAAATAATGAGACTAACAGAGGTCGTGATCCAAATGGACCTAACAGATATCTACAGAATGTTTCACCAAAACACAAAAGAATACACCTTCTTCTCAGCACTTCAAGGAACCTTCTCCAAAAGCAACCATATAGTTGGACACAAAGATAGCCTCAACAGATACAAGAAAATAGAAATAACCCCTTGTATCTTATCAGACCATCATGGATTAAAGATGGACTTCAACAACAACAGAAATAATAAAAGGCTACATATTCATGGAAACTGAACAGCTCTCTACTCAATGACCACTGTGTAGAGAACAAATGAAGAAGGAAATCAAAGACTTCTTAATATCCAACAAAAACGAAGGCAGAACATACCCAAACCTATGGGACACAATGAAAGCAGTGCTACGCGGAAAGTTTATAGCACTAAGTCTTCAAAAAGAATATTGTGACAGCTAATATTAGCAACTTAACAGCAGAATTGAAAGAGCTAGAGTAAAAAAGAAGCAAACACTCCCAAGAGGAGCAGACAGAAGGAAATGATCAAATTTAGAGCTGAAATCAACAACTTAAACTAAAAAGAAAAATGCAAAGAATCAATGAAAACATGGGTTGGTCTTTTGAGAAAATTAACAAAATAGACAAACCCTTAGCCAAACTAACTAAAAGGCAGAGGGAAAGTACCCAAATCAACAAAACCAGAAATGAAAAGGGAGAAATAGCAATAGACATTGAGGAAATCCAGAGAATCTTTAGGTCCCATTTTAAAAATCTATACTCCACAAAATTTAAAAATCTAAGTAAAATGCACAATTTTCTTTATAGATTCCACCTACCAAAGTTAAATCAGGTTAACAAATTAAACTGTCCTATAATCCCTAAGGAAATAGATACAGTCATTGAAAGTCTCCCAACAAAAAATGCTCAGGGCCAGATGGTTTCAGCACAGAATTTTACCAAACCTTTAAAAAAGAGCTAATACCAATACTCTTCAAACTCTTCCACAAGACAGAAACAGAAGGAACACTGCCAAACTCTTTCTATGAGGCCACAGTCACCCTGATTCCAAAACCACACAAAGACCAAACAAAGAAAGAGAACTTCAGACCAATCTCCCTCATGAACATAGATGCAAAAATACTTAATAAAATACTGGAAAACTGATACCAAGAACACATCAAAAGTATCATACACCATGATGAAGTACACTTCATTCCAGCAATGCAGGGGTGGTTCAACATATGAAAATTCATCAATGTAATTCACCGTATAAACAAAATGAAAGAAAAAAAACCCATATGATCATCTTGCTAGATGCTGATAAAGCATTTGACAAAATCCAACACTCCTTCATGCTAAAAGTCATGGAGAGAGCTGGAATTCAAGGACTCTATCTAGAAATAATAAAGGAGATATACAGCAATGTACTGGGCAACATAAAATTAAATGGAGAGAAACTTAAAGAGTTTCCTCTCAAATTAGGGACAAGGCAAGGATGCCTACTCTCCCCATATCTCTTCAACATAATACTTGAAGTTCTAGCCATAGCAAGAACACTACCAAAAGAGATCAAGTGAATACAAATTAGAAAGGAAGAAGTCAAATTATGCCTCTATGCAGACGATAAGATAGAATACATAAGGTACCTCAAAAATTCCACCAGGAAACTACGACAAATGATAAACACCTTCAGCAAGGTAGCAGGATACAAAATTAATTTTAAAAAATGGAGGTCCTTCTTTATACAAAAGATATGTGCTGAGAAAGAAATTAGGGAAATATCACCTTTTACAATAGCCACAACCAATATAAAATACCTGGCAGCAACTTTAACAAAGGAAATGAAAGACCTGTATGACAAGAATTTCAAGTCCTTGAAGAAAGTTTTTAAACAGGACATCAGAAGATGGAATGCTCTCCCATGCTCATGGATAGCTAGGATCAATATAATAAAAATAGCCATCCTACCAAGAGCAATATACAGATTCAATGTATTCCTATGAAAATGCCAACACAATTCTTTATAGATCTTGAAAGAACAATACTCAACTTCATATGGAATAAAATAAATAAAAAAAACAGAATAGCTAAATCAATCCTGTACAATAAAAAAAAATCTGGAGGTATAACCATCCATGATTTCAAGCTATACTACAGTGCAATAGTAATAAAATCAGCATAGTACTGGTATAGAAACAGACCAGTTGATAAATGGAATCAAATTGAAGACCCAGAAATAAATTCACAACCTATGGTCACACAATTTTTGACAAAAAGAAGCTAAAGCAGTACAGTGGAAAAAGGACAGCACCTTCAACAAATGGCACTAGTTTACATGCATGTCGACATGCAAAAGAATGAAAATAGACCCATAGTTATCACCTTGCACAAAACTCAGTCCAAGTGGATTAAAAACCACTTAACATAAAGCCTGACACACTAAATCTAATAGAAGAGAAAGTGGTGAAAATCCTCGAACTCATTGGCACAGGTGACAACTTACTGAACAGAACACCAATAATAGCTCTGGCTCTAAGACCAACAATCAATAAATGGGACCTTATGAAACTGAAAAGCTTCTGTAAGGCAGGGGACACTGTCATTCTAACAAAACGGCAACCTACAGATTTGGAAAAGATCTTTACCAACCCCACTTCTGACAGAGGGATAATATGCATAATTTATAAAGAACTCAAGAAATTAAACACCAAGAAACCAAATAATCCAATTTAAAAATGGGAAACAGATCTAAACCAAGAATTCACAAAGGAGGAATCTCTAATGGCTGAGAGACATTTGAAAAAAATGCCAGTTTTCAAATCTATCCTCAAATCTCCATAAAGGAGAACTGGGATTGTAGATTTGAATCACATCTTCTGAGGATTTTTATGCAAGTTCAGAACTGACCTCAGGTTAATAGGCTTGTGTGTCTAATGGTTTTATGGGAGGAAGCACTGCCCAGGTATCATTTTATTATTATTTTTTTGTCTTTAAAAGTTATATATTTCTTTCTAACATTAACTTAATTATATACTTGTAATTTTGTATATAGATATGTATATTTTCTGTTTTTTTACCAAGTGATATAATCTGTCTTTTGTCTAAATTCTCATTTGTACAGGATATTCTCTCTGGGAATAAGAACAAAAGCAAAAATAAACCACTTTCTAAACCAAGGTAGTCTCAAACACTTGGAAACGATGAAACCTACTTTCCTGACCATCTAGTTATTACAAGAATTCCTTTTATGGTATTGCATTATTGTTCTTAACTTCTGGGATACACATGTTTTAGCCCTTAAGACTTAGACTACTTCTTCCAGCCTGCTTTATCATTCAAGATGATTATCACAGCAGTGAGATACACAGAAAACAGATCTTGTATTTCTTTTGACCTTTGCTTCCTTTATCACAGAGGATTGATCATCTCCAGCCTGGAGTGAACAAAAGTATTAATAAGATAATAGACTAAAATATTAAACACTATTCTAGAATCACATATGGATTTAAATAATGGTTCATGAGTTATCTATCCATTTCTTGTATATATTCTTAGTGACCAAGTATTTAAATCTCTCACTTTAACACAAAAGATACATAATTCTATGGATAAAAGATGGTATGAGTTTTCAGGGATGGAAATTTAGAATTATATAGGAAATTAATTACATGAATTACAATATTAATTACAATACAATCTCAGATTATAGATGGAATAATCAGTTGCACTTAAATTCTCTTGAATTTGAGAAAATAACCATAAAAATTTAAAATTTGATTAGGTGATAAATATTTACATAAATGATTTTGTGAAATACACAAAAAATATTTAATAAACATTTATTTCATTATTAATATGAAAGGACAGCTTATGAACCAAAGAAGAAATGATCAATAAGCAAGATTCTGGACCACATTGTGAAACTCAGTGAGTCATAAAACAAAACTAGTAGACATCAAGAGATTTGTATGAGACAACATAAGTAGACAGAGTTGATAAGGAGTTGGGGAAAGGGCATTGTGTGAGAGGGATCAGCAGATATTATTTTCACTTGTGAAACTGTTAAAGAAGTCATTTAAAGAATAAAAAAATGGAAGCACACTGATATACATTTCTGTATATATGAATACTAATCAGCATGAGCTATTAAAAAAAAAATTACAGAATTGATGAGGGGAAGATTCAGCCTAAAAAAAAAAAATGTTCCTAATGAAACAACTTGGGAACCTAGTTCTCACAGTCCATGTAAGAAATACAAAAATGGGGACAGTTAATCATGTGACACTTAAAAATAAAAAGGAAGGAACACAAGAGCTAAAAATTTAAATATGTTTCAGAACAGGATGGTGGGGAAAAAGAAAGGAAAAAGTTGAATTATCCAAAACTAAGGTTATTTGAACAAGTTTTTTGAAACTCCAGTAGTTTCTAAGCTAAATTAAAATACAGTTTTAAAAGGGGAGTTTAATTGGAGGTGCCCCACAATAGTGACAATGTTGCTACAAGAAGATCAGGATTATTAAATGAAAATCTCAGCCAGGCACAGGTTACACCCCTAAAGGTTAATGGTTACAGAGATAGCCTAGTCACCTAAAATGATACAGTTCATTGACAGTGGTGTTTGCCATACACTACAACTAGGTAGTAAGATCCTATTTTTGACTACACAGTATACTTTTGTTACAGGGCACAGAGAATTCTATCTTAAATTGAAGTAAAATCTCTCCCTGCTGGCTATCATTCGAAGTGCTAGAAAGTGTTTTGCAGACTACTGGCAGAGTAAAGAAATCAATGGTCTTGTCCTGGAACATTCATACTAAAATACCCTGACTTCTCAGACAAGATGTGTGTAACAGTGTAATAGTGACAAGACTATTTCTGGGGATAACCAACTGCTTTCTTGATTATATTTGAGAGGTATTTCATGGAATGTAATTCATTCCTGGTACTGTAAACATAATCAAAGCTCATGGTTAGGAAAGTCATAGGTATTTTTTTTTTTTTAATCTTCATGTTGCTAAACTTCTTTCTAAATCTTTCTGTTTTCCCACAGGTTTCTGTTGCTCCCAAACTTATCAAGACAAGCTTTTTATATCAATTGGTGATGTTGAAACTAATAATAAATGACTGCCAGTGCTCAGCTGTAGATGAGATATCTATATCAGGCCTGGACTCTGCCAAAGTTTGGGGAATAACAATGATATAAGGACTGTGAAATGGTCTGAAAATGACATAGGTGTTGTACACATGAAGTCATAGTAGCTGTGGATATCTGTCCAAGATCAAGCTGGTTAAACATTCTACCATGGAGTGAATGTGTCTCTTGAGGCTTTGTATCTGGCGGCTGAGAAATTTGAAATTGACAGCTGTTGGGGAAAATAAAATCACTATTATTTGGGGGGTACTGACACTAGCAAGTTATCTACTCTAAGTTATATATATCTGCTAGTAAGATATATATATATATGTGTATACATCTAATATTTAAATGTTATATTATATACATTATATGTAATAATATATATGCATTTATATATATATATATATACACTTGTATATACTTTGGACCATTGAAAATTCTATTTTTTTAATTCATTGAATATCGATTGAACACCAGACCATACACTTGACACTATTAGTGTTGTTACTATGAAGAGACAAGTGTACATATGCAAAATCTTCCCTGTACACCTCAAGTTTAATTGGAGGTAGAATATAGTAACAACTAAATGTGAGAAATGAATAGGATATTGGCCAATAGAGAAAAGATAAAATATATTAAAGAAGCAGGGTTGGTCAGAGCAAGTGCAATGAGTGAGAGTGGAGAAGGCAATGTTTATATAGCTATAGATGCCAACTTATAGTAGAAATAAATTGCCTTGGCCAAATATTCTGATGGAATTGCTCACCTGTCATAGCCACATATAAAATGGGAGTGTTTTCTGCAATAATCACTGATCAGAATGTGCTCAAATTTTGCTTAGGTAATTCATATGATTTGGAACAAAAGGATAAGGGCAAAAGTTTGGGAGTGTAAAAAGAAATATGGCTAATTAAGCTATTTAACCTGTGTTTATATTATCTTAATTGATTTGGCGGTTGTTAATCTTTAAGCAGCCATTATAAATGAGCACACAGACACCACATGGATTTTCACAAGCCTAGGCCTGGAAGGAGCAATCTTGGTCCATCTAAGCTAGCTCTTAATTCTATTACCCAAATACGACCCCAGATATACGTACGTCCCCTTGGACTGCCATTCTCCAAGCTAGGCCGATGTTCCTGGCCATGTGGAATGAGGTTCTTTTCTCTAACCCATGGTTTGTGTCTTCTTCTTCCTGCTGCTGGCTGGCTGGAATGCCTTCTTTTCTTCCTGCTGCTGGCTGGAATGCCTTAATCCTCTGTTCTAAAGCACAGGCTTCCTGCTCTAATCTCAGGAAGTCCCACCTTTCTCTGTCTTTGCCCAATCTCAAGCCTCGGCATTTTATTTAACCAATAAGAGTCAATATAAGTTACAGACAGCAAACAGGATCAATTAATTAACATTTAGAATGCTTAACACTATCCCAACATGGGTGAAATTAGAAAACAATCACAACCTGTACAAAATGAAAAGACTACACTAAAAACCTCTGTGCATTTTCGGTTATTAAAATTAACCACCATTTTTTTTTTCTAAAGACTCACGAGTAAATGGGTATTTAGCTAGGGCACATGTTCAGCCTGGTCTCAAGTGTTTATGCATTTAATATTTGTTTAACAAGAAATCTATAGCTAGTTAATTAAATAGCATGCTTAATATCTCATTTTCTTTAGTTGTATGGGTAAATGCAATTAAATTCTTGAGAATGCTTCAAAAAGTAATGTAATAATAAGAATAGCATCACACACATATTGGTGCTGCAGATTTGAATTAATTACATTGCAAGTAGATTTTTCTTTGCTGTATTCATTTCTCAGTAAGTGCTTTTCTCTGACAGCCATTGGGGATTTAATTTCCATACCACCACCTTAGTAACTCTAAATTAAATACTTTTAGCAGGTGTTTAAAACTTGATCAAGCTAGATTTATTGATGCTTCTTCTATGTACCCAGAGTTGAATCTCAGTGACTAAAATTCCTGTTGTCTTATGCTGCTATGACATTGAAAGGAATGAAAATTTTAGAGAACCCTTTGGCAGGCAGTGAAGCCAGGCCAGCTGGGTTCCAGGAACTTAGCTGGTCATAAAAAGGGTGGAACCAAGAATGAAGGTCAACCGAGTCATTGGGTTTCAGGAACTGGCTGACTACAAAGTAGATAGCGAAATAAGATTTGGTTCATTCCTGATAAAAACAAGTACAGGGTGTGTTTCCTGCTAATTAAAGAATGAGTTGGTACTTTCCACTTGTGATTTCCCCCCCCCCTTAATCTGTGGTGCTCCCCTATAAAACCTTTGCTCTTAGGCAACTGGGAGTCGCAAGCTCCTCTACCCCTGCGTGCGATACGAGTTGCGTCCTCATTGCACTGATCCCCTGAAATAAACCTCTTGCTATTGCATCAAGAAGGTCTCTTGGGAGTTTTTGGGTGGCCGTGATATCCCGAGTGTCGGGAGAGGGACTTCCCTCTCCCGGGTCTTTCAACATGAGTAAGAGTGATTAATAAAACAAAGAAAAGAACACAAATTTTGCCTTAGAAACAGACCAAGGTGTGTACTCAATGGTGTTTTATTGGTATCTTGAGGGTTAAAGCTTGCTGTTTGGCCAACCATGTCTTTAAAAGGAGCCGTGTTCTTGCCTTCTAGTCTCACTGTCTCTCTCCATCCTTACTGAAACTGCTGGCTCTGCACTTCCTGTATATTCAGATATATTTATCCTTCTCAGGTTCCTGATGTGGTTGAATACTAGATAGTTATAGTCTCACAGTTAAATTTTAAGTTGTTTAGGAATTAAAAGATGTTCTAGGTCTAAGAAGATGTCTTTAAGTTGGTAATGTAAGTTAGGATGGAAACTGAGTTAGGTATAGAACTTTAAACTCATGGAGATAGATAGATAACAGAATATTAATATCAGTTGCCAAATATATATGGACTGGACATTGGGAATGTGTGTTATAACTTATAATGCTCACAATTGTGGGCTAATTATTTAAAAAAAAGATAATTATGTGTTCTTGGAGAAAAAGAAGAGGATGCGAGGGTGGGGCCAGGAGGAGTGGAGGGAGGGGACTGGGTTGGAGATGTAACTTGAAGTAAAAAATAAACATTTAACAAGAAAAAAGAATGAAGGAAAAGAAAGAAAGAAAGAAAGAAAGAAAGAAAGAAAGAAAGAAAGAGCTTCACAAACTTGCCTACAGGGCAATCTGATGGAGATATCTTCTCAATTTCAGTTCCTTCTTCAAGATGACTTTAGTTTGTTTCAAATCAGCTAGTCAGGAGAACTCCATATTGTGATGCCTACGATATGCCATAGAATGCTCTCATTGTGGAAATATGATGGAGAGATCAAACACCCTGAAAACCCGGAGTCATACTCCACATTCACAGACTAGTTGAATAATTTAACTTCTTTAGTGGTGGGTTTATTTGCAGTTGTGTTGTCTGAGGGTAACGTAAACAGCCCAAATACATCTGGATGAACTACATGCAGACAATGTAAAGTATCTTTTCCAACCATCCAATCAATAAGAAAAAAAAATACTTTAACAAATTTTAGAAAGTATGCACAGCTGGTGCTCATAAATATTAGCTTTCATTATGATAAACAATTTGTTGGTATTGATAACAAAACAAAGGCTCAGTGACTTCTTCAAGGCAAGTACTATACAACAAAGATAACAATGCCCATCCTGTTATTTGCTGTACAATAAATAATAAATGCATAGGGCATGTAAATATACAGGAACAAATGAATAATTTAAAGACTGCAGTGCTATCAATAAATCATACATTTATTCCAAGAAGATAGAAAATTTATCTCTTATTTTATGGTATTAGTGTGTCTGGTAGTGTGAAAAATTTAAGAAATTTACAGTAAGAAAGTTGAAAGGGAATGACTCCAAAAGAAATGATAATAATTTATAAATGTGCATGCATATATTCTAAACTATGAAAAAGTTTGGAGAATCAGAGAATGAGACAGCCATGAAAGAAAAAAAAATCAAGATTTGTTTTTTATATCAGCTTTCTCAATAACCACATAATCCTTTAGAAGGTTCTTTATACTTTAAAATTATTTTTAATTGTTCATATAATATATGTTGATCATACTATTCTCCCCCTGAATGTCCTCTGAGATCATCACTATTTTCATTCCCCAAAAAATAACATTCATATTCTCTTTCTCTGTCTCTGCATCTCTGTCTCTTCAAGAAAAACAAAGAAAGCAAACCAAAACCAAATGACAAAAACATCAAACCATAACAATAATAACAACAAAATTATTTACAAGAATATTACATAATGTTCAAATACCTATATCAAGGATTTACTTATTTCATATAGAGGTGTGTGATGTAGTTAAAGACCTTATTTATTCAATATTAAGGGAAACAATCCATCAAAAATCATGGAGTTATTTATTTAGCTTTTAACTACTAACAGAATATTGAAAGAGTAAGCATAGACAAAAGGTTTATTCAGATTGCAGTTTTAGCTTTAGGAGGTTTGGTAAATAGTTGCCTGACTCCATTTGTTTTGTTTTAGCCTATAGAAATGTAGGGGTACACAGTACGAAGAGCTACTTGTATCCTGCTTTCCAGGAAGCGAAGGGAGAAACAAAAAGGGATCAGGATATCAATATGTCTTGTAAGACACATTTTCTCCCATGAGGCCCCATGGCCAAACAGCCTCACTGTCCTCCCAGACCACTCTAGGCTGAGTCTTTGAGTCACATTCCCACTCAGGCTGTCTCAAAAGACTAATGATGTGAAGGAGCTACAGTGCTGCACTTTCACTGAATGGTATGGAAATCTACCATTTCCCCTTCATATGTTCTCGGGAATATTTAGTCCTAGCCATCTGCAAAGGGTGAGGGATAGTTTGCTTTAAAGTATTGTGTTAGCTTGTATTTTAAAAACTTATTCTGCATTCGATACCAACAGGAATATTCTATTTATATACAAAGGGAAGGAAACTGGTGCTTAATCGCCCATCACTAAAGAATCCATGGTGTGCTTGTTGATAATTTTGACATAGAGAGGAAATCTTCACATGTGAATGTGGAATTGTGGCATTTTCTCTGTCTCTGTAACTTCAGAGCCTTTTTAGGATGTGGAAGAACACCCGAGTCTGGGTCTTATTACAGAATATCAATATCTTATTATTCAATCCTGCCTTGGATATCATTTCCAGACATTTGGATTTGAGCTAATAGTTGTATCCAGACTTTCTCCTTCCTGTTCCCGAACCATTCAGCTTTCCCTTATAAATCATGCTTGATTCAGAGTAATTCCTGAGTAAAACCTATCTTTTCTTCCATTCATTTTCCTCTTTTTGTCCCTGGTCAAAACTTCTTGAACTTATCTACATATGTATACACACACACACACACACACACACACACACACACACATACACATCTGTATCTAAAGTGAGAGCTTATCTATGTGGAATATATCAATTACTCTGGTATTAAAAAAGAGGAAATATTAGATCTTTTGTGTGGTCAGTCTATATACTGAGCAGAGATATCCAATCATTTCTTCAATGTCAAAACCTATTTAGAATGTCCATATTTTTCTTCCTTATGCTACAGTCCAGGTCATTTGAACTAGCATGTGCCTTTTAAGACAATAGTACTCAAGTTTTAATGAACATCAAAATAACAGAAGAGCTTGATGAAACTGGATGGTACTTCCCCAGAAATTCTTAGTTAACAGGTTTGGTGGCATCTGGATAGTTTAAAATTATTTCATTGTTTCATAGTAATATATATTTACATAATGAAACCTGATCTTTTTGCCTTCTCCATGATCCTTTCTCTTCCCATACTCTTCTGGAAGACTTCTTCTCAACTTCCTTTCTGACTTCCATGTCCCTTGGGTGTGATCTTTTGAATTTCAGATGATGCTGATGGTTAACGTTATGGGATATTGATGAGGTAGAAGTTTAAATCTAGTGAATTTCTTGCCTGAAATGGTTATGTTATATAAGCCCTTACCACAGTCA
This sequence comes from Lophiomys imhausi, assembly GCA_907164525.1. Taxonomy (NCBI): domain Eukaryota; kingdom Metazoa; phylum Chordata; class Mammalia; order Rodentia; family Muridae; genus Lophiomys; species Lophiomys imhausi. The sequence goes on from CAJQZJ010000279.1 coordinate 3,462,462, forward strand.
CGTTTATAACACCCTCTCAAAAACTTCTGAACTCCCTTTCCAAAATCTCAAAAACATGACTGAAACTAAGTAAAAGACTACTGTGATGGTTAATATCAATTCAACAGGATCTTGAATAACCAGAGACAAGTCTCTGGTCATCCCAGGGAGGAATGATCCTGAGTTGTTTGAGACAGCATCATTCACTGATATGAAGTCTTGGAATGAGTAAAAACAGAAAGGGACCTGAGGAGCAATTTCTATCATTCCTTCATCCCTGACTGTGGATGTAATGTAATCACGTACCTCAGGCTCTTGGCAAAATGACTTCATGTCCAGGATGGAATGAATCCTCAAACTGGGAAGTTTTACCCAATTAATTGACTTTTACCAATATATTAATAGTGGGCAAAATATTAGCTTTTACCCAATATAAACTTTTACCTGATTAAGTTGCTTCTATTAGATCATTTTATCACAACAATAGGTAAAGGAAGGAGACACCTAATTTGTTCATTTATTAAGTATTTATTGAATTGCTACTAACCCTAGACACTAAGTTTAAAACACAGTCCAGAAACATCAGACTACAAAGTCATGCTAACACCTTATATTAGACTTTTTTTATTCTTCCTTAACAGTGGTTACTACTGTTCCCTACTCCTTTGTAACTTTTAAAGTCACACTTGGACTTCCATCATTTGGAACTCCAGATCAACATTTGGCCTTAATGAGTTCTATCCTATACCATCAGAATGTGTACTTTATTAGGACCTTAGTTGAATCAGATGAAAATTTTAATGTGATATATAGTCCTTTAATATGGCATTATTCTGTTAGGTGAACATGTATTTTGTGGATTTGTACAAAGTGCTTATCAAAGTATCTTGCTGATGAGAGAGGGAGAAGATGAGCAGTGCAAGAATAATTGCAACTGTGTAAGATTTCCGGATCTATGTGAAGCTTTAGTACTCAGCCTGTCTGAGTTCATTGCATTCTTACCTCAGAGAGTAACTAATGATTACATGTTGTATTGAAACAAAATGCCTTCCCTCAAGCTAGTTATGGAATAGGAGAAAACTACAAACTTCTCATCCAAATTGAAGAAGATATCGAATATCCTATCTTAAAGTGATTGCTTTCCTAGTTATATTTTGTTCTTTAAGGATACATAGTGATTATGAGATAGCCACCACTATTTTATTAAGTGTTGGGTTAAACTTAGAATTAGGTATTATTTGAAACAGTGACTCCTTGATAGAATGTTATGTTCCTAATATTTGGTTAAGAGAAGAGTACTATATCCTGCTGATGATTTCCCTCCCCAACCCCTCCCAGATCCTCCTCTTATGGGGTCTTCTATTTTGCCAAAAGGGAATTGTTATTTAAAGTTGTTTTATTTTAAGCTACGTCAACATTTGAGACTTTAATCATTTAGAATTATGATTTCCAGGTTCTCAGAAATCTAGAATTTAGAATGAGAACTTTGACCTTGAGGGAATGAAACACTCTGGATTATTACATTCACAACTATGTTTTTCAGAATCATCATCAATGGTGACTCTTAGTGGACTATTACAAAATGAAGGAGCATTTGTATCTCAGATAATTGAAATTAATGGGGAAATATAAAATGTCAATAATATCTCATCTTACTAAGAAGTTAATATTTAGATTGACATATGATTCAACATATTTTCAATGAATGCTTTATTATATAAACAAATTTCAAAATGATAATAAAAATGTTTTGGAACTTATGAGTTGATTATCACCAAAAGACATGGCTTCTTTGAGAAGTGTTTGAGTGATCGAACAAAAAATAAAAGTATATCAAAGCAAGAAGATCCTTAACTAACATTGGTACTTAAAAGTTAGTGCTGGAAACATATTATACCTGCACTCAGGAAGCAGATATAGGAAAATTGTAAACTTCAAGCCATACTGAGCTTCATGTTCAGACCATCTCAAAAAAACATACAAATAAAAATTAACTGTGTTTAAATCTAATATTTTTGTGCAGGATATATAACTTCTGTAAATTGAAGAAAGAAGTCACAAGATAAAGTTAGAGTTAATATCTCCCTAATTTCAAGAAATCTTAGAGTTTATCTTGCTCTTTTTTCCCATTTCATGTCACAGATGAGAAAATTGAGTCTTACAAGAACGAGAATGACTTTCTTGAGGTCAATCATAGCTTGATTATAACGAGAATATGCAAGAGTAGAGATTTAGCTTCTTGGTTAAGAGTAATTGTTATGGTAAAGGGCATGGATTCGATTGTTAGCACCTACATGGTGAGTTACCACCTCCTCAGACATGAGACATGCATATGGGACACAGATGTTTATATAGGTTAAACATTGTACATATAAAATGATAAAAATGAATCTTCAAAAATAAAATAAAATGAAGGAGAAACTGGAATCCAGGTCTTCAGACTCCCATTTCAAGGTATCTTTGTGTCACAAGCCAAATAGACTAGATTAACCTAAGGCACTTAAGTAAACTAAGGCACTAAGTATGTTCTGCTCACTGTCTGCTGTTGCACAACTCCCACTCATTAACACCATTCTGGCTCATCTCTCATCTCATCTTTGTTACTCATTACAATTTCCACTGCTGTGCAAAATTTTGTGCTTAAGACCCAGCACCAGCCCACTTACGGTAAATTGCAGGACTCAGAGTTTCAGATATGCCTAGAGGATATATTTGGTTATTGATGCTCTCAGAAACATGAGCTGTATCTCTTGAAGTGGACAGATGACAACAGCTTTTACTGAAGTGGTATTTTCTTCCTCAGGGTTTTGCTGTAGGATGCATGAGAAATATGAGAAGATGACTTCATTTTGTTTATTTATTTATTTAGTCATTTTACAATCTGTGGTCATCACCTCCTCTCATCAAACCCTGACCCAAATATTCAATTAGAGAGATTTCCTGGAAATTCTCTTTCTTGAGGTTCACCTGCAGGGTAACAAAGAATACATGTTGGCCAGAAATCAAAACAGTGCAAGCATCCTCTGCTCAAATTGCTTTAAGTCCATATTTCTATTAAATTTCCAGTAAAGTATGCACAATAAATCATATCATTTGAAATTAATTGTTTCAATGAGGCATTTAATTTTGCACAATCCATTGCTCTGCGTGTATATTAGCTAAATATTTATGAGTTGATTATTTCCAAAGCAGTCAGATTTGTTAAGGGTGGAAGATAACTATCTTCTTGTATGATTTGCACAAGATTTTTTTCTAAATGATTACTAAAATGTCAAAGTTGTAAAGAATGTTTGTACATTATATTAAAAAATGAACATAATGATTTAGCTTTTCAATTACTGCCCTAGTGTGTTACATAAAGCATGGCAGAGAGTGTGTCAGTTTAAATGTGCCTTGCACATGTCTTTTCATCAAATTACATATCACAACTAATAGTATCCTTCTTCAAGAGAGTTGCTCATTGTAGGGCCACAAAATGTCACCTTAACCTTGAAATAATAATTACACTAAAAATTCTGATGGAGCAAACAGGTTTGCTTCTTATAAAATATTTTTGTAAAGGAAAATGTAATAATTGTACTCAATTGTATGATTTATTTGTTTTTTCATGATTATTGGGTGACTATAAAATGAAAAGCTGATCATGCTTGTAATGGATATGGTATAAATTTTTACTGGTGGCTCTTGTGAGATCTAAAAGACAAGAGTTTTTTTTTTTAATATCTTTTCCTTTACTTCACAAAATCTGCAAAGGTCATACAAGTGCTGTTTGTTCAACATTACATTTTATTTTGATAGGTATTTAGTTAATATCTGTATTTGAATACATTTTTGGATTTGAGAGAATAAAATGGATGCTTTAAAAAGGACGTTGGACTAAAGGTTTGTTGGGAGTTAGGATAATAGCCAATAGACAGAAATTGTTATCATAATCATCAGAGCAATAAATGAAAGCTCAAGCTATTTCTTGTGCATATAAATTACAATTTAAACTCACAGAGGAATTACAGGCCTGCATCACTATGCTTCTTTAAAATTATTCTGATGATTACATATCATAGTCTTTTGAAGTTTGTTTTTGTTTAAACACAATGTTCATATTGACTAGAATTAGAGTCACCTTGGAGGTACAACTCAGGATGAATCTATGTGGATGTTCCCAAGAGAATTTAACTGGAAATGGAGGACCATCTCTGAGTCCTCCCTTCACTATTCCATGGGCTAGAACCTTGTGTTCAATATAAAGGAAAGAAAAAGAAATACACCTGAATATTAGCATTTATCCCTGCTTTGTGACAGCACACTCCTTGAGAACACACCTCATTCTCCCAGGTACTTGTTACCCCCAATCAATGGACTATATTTCCTATGTCTTAAGTAAAATAACCCTTTGATCAATTGACTTGGTCCTTGTGAGATCTTTGGTCAAAGCAATAAGAAAATTGATTAATACGGAAAACTGGTATCAGTCCTGAGTTCATTGAGTCCATAAGCCAGAATTCCATTGTTTATAGAATGGGTTTGTTGGAAGACTGTAGAAGAATTTGGAACAGTGTGCTAAAGAAAGCTTCAATCACTGTAAGCAAAATGTCTGGGTCATTCTGGTAGGAGTTTGGAAGACAGATGCTGACAGTTATGTAGATGGTAGAGACTACTCAAAAGGTTTCAGTGAGGCTCAAGGACTGTCTCAGTGACTGAGATAGAAGCCATTAATCTTTTATACTCTGAGAACAAAAGATGTGGTTTACTTCTATCCATATTTAGAAATACTGAATGAAACTGAATTAATAAATAACAGAATAAAATGTTTGTCAGAGGGATTTTTAAGGCAGTGAAACATTTAGACCATGACATGGTTAGTCTTACTGGGTTTATTGAGGTTTAAAATGAGAATTTAAGTGAGGAATATCTGAAAAAACTTGTCGTTTATTATAGAAAGGAGTGTGAGCATGATTAAAATTCCAGAAAGAGTGGATGGATGGAGTGTTTCAAAAGTTTGGTGCCATTAAACAAAAATGTACTACTTTGCAGTAGGAAAATAGGAAAGGTTCCCTGAGAAGGAAAGCACCCACTGAAAATTCCAGCTTATAAAAATATAAACTCACTTCAATGGGGAAAGCCTGACCTGAGATTGTTACCATTGAAATCCCCTGCTCAAAAATGTATCCTCGCATTTCTGCTTTGAAGGTACATAGAGGCTGCTGCAGTTGTAGTCCAAGAGTGTCAGGGTACATCTCTTGCTGATAGTAATATTTAGCTTCATCCAGGATTTGCTGATTTTTCAGGCATTCAAACTACTAGAGTGAGGGGTTTCAAGGCTAGCAAAACTTGAAAAAAGTTGCTGAAGCTAGGCAATACGCAACAGGGTGCTATTTCCTGTTCTGAGCTACTGAGCAGGGTGTGCATAAAGCTGTAAAAATGCAATCTAAGTTATAATGGAGACTTCAGGGTATTGGAAATTTCAGAAATATGATATGTATGCTGAAGAAATTTGTAAGCACCAAGTAGTCTCAGGCCTACTGAGTCTCAGTAGTCTCAAATGAGAAATCACATGTTCTAGAGACTATCGTGGTAGATGATAAGACTGGAATGTCTGTTGCAGTCCAGATAATGCCAAAAACACTAGATGCCAGACATAGAATTGATAATTTTGTGTTTGCTGTGCAAGTTTTCAGTCTTGCTTTGGTATGAACTTTGATTGATATTCTCTGATTTCTCCCCTTTGGAATGTAAATATGTACTTAGTGACATTGTACAGTAGAGCTATGTGTTTTATGTTTATATTTATTTTGTTTTTACAAATAGATCATAATTAAGAGATTGTCTTGAGTCTCAAAAGAAATTTTTAATTTGGGAATTTCAAACAGAGTTGGAATTGGTAAGACTTTGGAAATTTGGGTATATGAAATTCATGCATTTTTTTATCATTAGATGGTCATGAACATTTGAGAACCACAGGGGAAATGTTTTAAGAGTTAAGCAAACAGAGGAAGGATTTCAATGGTTAATATCCATTGTCAAGTTGACTATACATAGAGTCACCTAGAGGACACACTTCTGAAAGAAAAAGAAAAACAAGATGTCATCTGAGTATCAGCATTGATCTCACTTCCTAACATTGTACAGGATGCGACCGAGTACCAAGCCTATTCCTTCTATAGTGCGTTCCTCAACACTTTGAACTTTATCCTGAACCATGTGCAAAGATGATCCTTTTTCTTCTTTAAGTTTTTTTTTTTTTTTGGTCACATATTCTGTTGCAACAAGGCCAATAGTAACTAATATAAACTTCTCATTGCCTAGAGTAATTATTTTCAGTGTATTTCTTTTTGAACAAGTCAGCTTAATTACATATGGTATAAACATTATAACAGATTTACAACAAACACTGTATTTGTAGTGTGCACATTATTCATTGACTAATTAAAGCAATATGGGTCAGGCACCCTACTAGGCACTAATCATTCAAATTTGAATACTATGTAATCACATTTGTGAAGCTAGTCCCAGAAAAAAATTAAGAGAAAACAGATTGTCATGCAACTATTAAATTTGATACAGAGTGTTTGATAATGTGTGTGTGTATGTGTGTTTTGTGTGTTTGCATGTGTGGTGGGTGGGTATATTTGGGGAATAATTGTATAATCCTCTGTCCAAGGTTAGCTAAGGTTAGCCAAGGTTAGAGAAATCCTCCCTGAAGGTAACAGGGATTTGGGTCATGAGATCTGAGTCTTAACTGTGAGGCATTTTCAGATGTAGAATATATTGTTAGATAAAAAGATTGTACACAAGTGCTTTAAACTTTAGAAATTTAGGATTATATTTATGGCATGGTGAGGAAAACAGTTACACAATTATTAAAATCTTTTTCAAAATACCTTTTGAAAATTTACTGAAATCAAAATGCATGGTATGGCTTGGCATGAAGAAAATAATGTGAGCTTGTAGCTAATTAAACCTGCATTTAGAGATTATAATATTTATAAAATTTTGAGATATTTTATTACCTGTCTGACTCAGATATTCTCTCTGTTAAGTTTCATTATTAAAAATAATATTGTAACAGGGCTTACAGTGACATCTGATTGAATTTTGTCAGAATTAAGCAACACGATTTACAGAAACCACTCATAAAATTCAGTGCTAAATGATCATTAAATAAATGCCACCTCCGTTCTTCCTATTACTTATAAGACATGTCAATTGGACTTCATTTACCAAATGCCTTCTGTAACCACTGATCTGTGTCCTCAGGATTGTTACATGAAAACTGGTAATACTATTTATTATTTTTCTTTTTCATTCCTGTCATTAACATTTTATCATTTCTATACCAAATTAAATCATACTCAATAACTCATATGTGGCCACAGTGCTTGTGATTTATAATAAACAATTAAGGTATCTTATATTTGAATGAAGTAGGAAGTCAAAATGTTTTTTTTTTTAAGAAGTAGATTGCCATTTTCTCTCCATACATTACAGCATCAATCTTCAGCCATTTGGCCCCATTTCTCTGACAGACATTGATTGTAGAGCAAGAATTATGAAGGACTTACCTACCCTGTCTTGGCAGAGCTAGGCTGTCGACTTATCTGCTTCTAAGTTTTGTCCTTTTTGGACAGAAGTCTGTCTACAGTTGAAGCAAGGGGTTTTTCTTGCCAAGAGAACGGCTTACCACCAATTCAATCATCTCCCACTGGAGATTCTTCAATGCTCATCTTCTACTTGGAGTAGAATAGGGGGTGCTGTCAGGAGCTGACATGTCTCGATATTAAAAAATCTTAATTTAAGAAAACATCTTTGAATGCCATATTCTGCAGATCTCTTGAGGTT
>CAJQZJ010000279.1:3470676-3504566 GCA_907164525.1 Lophiomys imhausi
GAAAGCTGAGTTAGATATAGAACTTTAAACTCATGGAGATGGTTAGACAGTAGAATGTTAAAGTCAGGTGCCAAATACATATGGACTGGACATTGGGAATGTATGCTAAGCCATATAACTCTTATAATTGTGGCCTATTTATTTCTGTTGTTTTGTATTGTATTTATAGTTATAAGAAAAAGAACCATTTTTTTTTGGACTGAAAGGGAGAGCTGTTGGGGGGAAAAAAGAAATACCTTAAACAAAAAAAAAAAGGGAAGAGGATGGGGGGTTGAGAGGGAGGAGGGTGGAAGGGTGGGACTGGAGGGGGGAGTAGGGGGGGATTGTGATTGAGATGTAACTTGAAGAAATAAAAAATAAATTACTAAAAAAAAAGAAGTAGATTGCCTAGTAATACAATTTTAGTATTTTTAATTTTTTTATAATATGAATGTATAGGCATCTAATAAACTTGTTTCTCAATGGAATTAGTAGGTAGGTATCCAGAGTGAAAGTAGTTGAATCGCCAGTCAGAGAAAGTTTAGGTGTGTTTACATCATTACATAAAGAGACAACTTTGACCTATTGTGATCACAGAACTCCCAGGATAATGACAGTTCATTATCTCAAAACATGCAATGCTCACCCTGCCTTTCACCTTTCTGCACTTTTATCCATCAATAGACGGCATTTATTATCTATAGTAAGAAAGAGATTACCGTAAGCATGGCTTTTTACTATGATTAATGTGAAGAATAATCATTGAAGGGTACAGTTTCACAAAGAAAACAAATGCCTATCTTTATGGATTATTGAAAATTATAATGCCTCATCTTGTGGAGGAAAATGAAATGATCAAATACCAGTTTTCAGCACTCAGAGGAAATACAGACAGCATTTAGATATAGTGAGTGTTCATCCATAAAGTCGGCAATGCGTTATATGACGTTCATATATGCATTAAAGCTGTTGAACAAGATGTGTTGTGTAGTAGAGGAGAGAGTGGAGAAAAAGTCAAGTAAGCTTGCTTCCTTGACATTTTAATAGACATGAAATATAATTTCTTTTAGTGTTATGTCATAAAACACTTAAACCCTGATTTGAATCTCTGAAGATCCCACAAAAACAAAAAAGTTATGAATCTTTCATTGCTCTACAGTATTTTTTTAAATCAATGTCTTGCTGCTATTTTGTTTCTATCGAAAACAGATTCTAAACCTAGCCACTTACTCTATCTACATTAATATCATCTAAGTCCCCACCCAAATTTGCCTGGATTCCCACAAGCCTCTTTACATCACTATTTTTTTTTTCCAAGTGGAAGCCAGAGCAATCTTTGTAAAGTACAAGTTGTGCTGTCTGACTTCATTGTTTCAACATTGTGGCTTAAGATTGAATTAAGAATAATCTCTGTACTTCTAATGAGGGTCTATTCGTTATATCTGATCTGAAATCAATAGGCTTATTCCTGGCATCCATTGGGTATCATGTGACCTACTGAGTACAGCTCTTCTCATGTTCGTACTTCTTTGGTGCCTCAGGCTTTCATTCACCATTTTTCTCAACTCTTACACATATTGCTACTCTCTCCTTAGCATTCTCCCTGGTTATCTTAGGACCCAATTAAAAAAACACATGTCTAATTTTTTTCTCAATAGCGTCCTCTTTCCGTGTGTGAAAATACTTGTTATCTAAGGCTGAGTATGAAATCTCTGAAAGATGTTGTCTCTGAATATTATATTTATTTTGCCCAGGACTCTATCATGTGAAAAGGAATTGGAATAACTAATCTATAACTGCAATATTTAACATTGGAATGTGTACCTCAAAGGTTTGGGATAGAAACTTCAAGATTTAGCTTCACTTGTAAATGGACTAATGGAACAAAAACGTACAGGTACCTGTGCTTGCTGAAGCTCTTCGTCACTTTTCTTCTGACTCTAAGAAGTATCTCTGCCTTTTAGCTAATTTGGCTACTAAGGTTTTTGTCTATTTTGTTGATTTTCTCAAAGAATCAACTATAACGAAATCATGCACTTTGCAGACAAATGGATGAAACTAGAAAAGCTCATCCTCAGTGAGCTTATCCAGACTCAGAAGGATGCACATGGCATCTATTCACTTATAATTGGATTTTAGCCTATAGTACAGAATAACTATACTACAACAAATGCACCAAAGAAAAGAGGAACATAGACTTTGTGTCCTGCCAATGAGACACTTTACCCTAGTGGTGCTGCCTTGTAGGCCCCCAGTGTATGAGGAGGCTCTTGGCCCTCATATGACTGCTGAACTGGGGCAGGGGCCTGTTATGTGGGGACACTCCACTCCAGAGGAGTGGGATGGAAGGTTTAAGGCATAGAGGTGGGAGAACGGGACTGGGAGCAGTGTAAAGAGGACATTATGATGGAAATCTAACCTGAAGCAATAAAAAAAACAAGAGAGACTTTGCCCTAGTGGTGCTGCTTTGTAGGACCCCCCCAGTGTATGAGGAGGCTGTTGGCCCTCATATGACTGCTGAACTGGGGCGGGGGACTGTTATATAGAGACACTCCACTCCAGAGGAGTGGGAGTGGGATAGAAGGGATAGGGGGTAGAGGGTGGGACTGGGAGGGGTGGAAACAGGGCACTGAGATGGAGATGTAACCTGAAGTAATAAATAAATATTAAAAAAAGAAGTATCTCTAAGTGCTTTTCCCAGCAAAGCGGTCTAGGAAAGCTGGACTTCTTGCATGGTGCTTTGGCATTTTAATAAAGTACAGTCTCAGACTCATCCTTCAAGCCCACATAGGTAATGATATATATATATATTTGAGTTATATCTCAATCACAGCCCTCTCCCTTCTCCCCTCACAGTCTCACCCTCCCATCTGTAATGCTATTTTTCAATTACTAAATTTGAGAGGTTTTTTTCATTGTATGTAACTAAACCATCTTTGTTTATCTTTTAGTTTTTTACTCTTCTTTTATATATTACTGCCAGACCACAGTTTCTTCTCTCCCTGACCCCAGTCTCTCTCCAATGCCTTGGCTCTCCTTTAGACCAACTCCTCTTTTTTCCTTTAGGAAAGGGCAGCCCTCCCCCCAGGGATATCAAATTAACATGGCATATCATGTTGTAATAAGACTAGGCACCTCCTCTCACACTAAGTCTGGAAATGGCAACCCAGTAGGAGGAAAACGGTCCCGAAAGCATACAAAAGAGTCAGAAACAACCCATGCTCCCACTGTTAGGAATCCACAAGAAGAATGTTACACAATCACAACGTATGTGCAGAGGGCTGTGGTGAGCAGAAAACCTACGATGGCGCCTGGCTTGATGCCAGAAAGCTCAAGCTTAGCTGTAAACAAGCCTTAGTTGGTAGCAGCTGCCTAGCCCGGTGTGCTTCCTCCTTTTGTGAGCCTATCTTGGATCGCTAGGTGGCATGATCTGATTGGGTTTGAGTAGGCATATAAGGTCTTGGGGGGAGGAGAAGCAGAGAGATACAAGCAGAGACACAAGCAGACAAGCAGAGACACAAGCAAGGATTTGGAAGACTATTTTCAAGGGACCTGAATAAACTGCTTGAGAAGAGCTTTTGCGAGTTGCGTCATCCTTGCTGGTCGAGGGGGACGCGACAGAGGGCCTGGTTCAGACCCATGCAGGCTCCCTGATTGCCATTTCAGTCTCTCTGAGACCCTATGAGTCCAACATAGTTGATTCTGTGGGTTTATTTGTGTATCCTTGACTCATTTGGCTTATACAATCCTTCCTGCTCCTCTTATACAGGATTCCTGGCCCTTCAGGCAGTGTCAGACATGGACAACCTTTCGTGACAAGTTTTTAGTAAAATGTGTGTACCATTACATCATCCTATAGAGAATAAGATAATAAAATAATAGTGTAGAATCAATATAAGATTGAAAACCATTTTAATAGGATCAGTTTAGGCAACTGATAGGGTCTTGCTTATGTTCTAAACCCAGTATTCTATCTATGGGTGTATTACTACTTTCAGAACTATATAGTTTTATTAAGGTATATTAATATATCTATCTTAGGTATGATACAGATTGTAAATTTTATGAGTATTAAATGCCCAATTATGTAAGACTCTCATAATTAATAAGAACTATCTGTTGTCTACCAAAATTTATGACATATTTAAATTCGATTCCTCTTTTTTTGTGTTGCCTTGTACACAGACAAACATTAATATTGCTTTTGTATTATATTATTATTTATATGTATTATATGAATACCTATATTTATATATTGTTGTATAGAGTATTATATAAGTAGAATTGTTTGAAGAAGTACTATTTTATGTTTTTTATTCAACATTATTAATTTCAGAAAGTTGGTATTTTGTCAATAATTTTAGTTATTATAGAACTTACAAGAGTTGGTCTATGCAATTATTGATTAAAATTTGCTCTGCCTAAGTTATTGCCTTTTGCAGATACGTTTACTTCGAACATCTCTAGAAAAAGTGTTTATGTAGAAATTACAGCTCCTTCTTCAAGGCTAATGTCTTGGGTTGCGAGGTCTGATTTACATAGTAGGAAATATTTGATTACATGAGACACAGTGACCAATATTAATTAAACCATTTTATTTTGTAATAAAAAATTTATGAAAAACCCAGATATTTCTCACTTTATTACCAAGAGCTGACACAGATGTTCTTTAGTACCGTAGTCACTTTATATGAAACAGGGTTTTCATTCATAGTTCTCCAATGACTAACTTCCTGTTTCAATTCAAAGACATATTCTATCCATAATTTGCATATTTATGTCACCATACCATATCTTCTTCAATATTTTAAACAGTTTTGGTAGGCCTGCATACCATTCTATGAAGTGTGTGAGATTGGTTTGTGTGTTCTCAACACTTTGTTATGGATCAAGAATGTCCCTTGTGGGCTAATATCCAAAATTTACAAAGAACTAAAGAAAATAAATGCCAAGAAAACAAATAATCCAATCAAGAAAATGGGGAACAGAGCTAAACAGAGAATTCACAAAGGAGGAATCCCTAATGGCTGAGAGACACTTGAAGAAATGCTCAGCATCCTTAATTATCAGAGAAATGCAACTCAAGACGACTCTGAGATTCCATCTCACACCTGTCAGAATGGCTGAGATCAAAAACTCAAATGACAGCACCTGCTGGTGAGGTTGTGGAGAAAGGGGAACACTCCTCCATTGCTGGTGGGCGTGCAAACTGGTACAACCAATGTGGAAATCAGTTTGGCAATATCTTACAAAACTTGGAATAGCTCTACTTCAAGACCCAGCCATACTACTTCTGGGTATACATCCAAATGATTCCTCACCGAATCACAAGGAAGTTTCCTCATCTATGTTCATAACAGCCTTATTTGTAATAGCTGGAAACTAGAAACAATCCAGATGTCCCTCAACCGAGGAATGGATTAAAAAAAATAACTGTGGTACATCTACACAATGGAATACTACTTGGCCATCAGAAACAACAAAATCATGCTATTTGCAGCCAAAAGTGTGGAAGTAAAAAAGCTCATTCTGAGTGAGCTAACCCAGATTCAGAAGGATACACATGGCATCTATTCACTTATAATTGGATTTTAGCCATACAGTACAGGATAACTATACTACAACCAATGCACCAAAGGGAACAGGAACATAGACTTTGTTACCTGTCAATGAGACACTTTGCCCTAGTGGTGCTGCCTTGTAGGCCCCCAGTGTATGAGGATGCTCTTAGCCCTCATATAGGTGGAGTATTGATATGTACAGACATTCTACTCCAGAGAAGGGATGGAAAGGACAGGGGGTAGAGGGTGTGAGGGAGAGAGTGGGAGGGGTGGAAAGAGGACACTGTGATGGAGATGTAACCTGAAGTAATAAATAAACATTAAAAAAAGAATGTCTCTTGTTATTTTTTCCTTGCCCTGGTATATTTTTCTTACCTCTAAAATCCAACTGCAAGTTGGAGTAGAAGTAAAACAAATATTGGTGATTAGTAAAAAATAAGCTGAATTAAATCATAACATTGGGACAAGGGTTCAGGATTAAACCTTACAGTAAACTTTCTAGTTTGAGAAGTCTAGATCTTTCATTCTGGTGAGATGGATAGGACATTTTCTTTTTCTGATGGTGCAGATGAGGAAATAGCAATTCAGAGATGTGATAAATAAAAATACCCTAGATAATAAGATAAATCAATGGTTAAAATCAAGATAAAACAGACCAGTGGATCAATGGAATCGAACTGAAGACCCAGAAATCAACCCACACATGTATGATTACTTAATTTTTGACAAAGAAGCCAAAACCGTACAATGGAAAAAGGACAGCATCTTCAACAAATGGTGCTGATCCAACTGGATGTCCACATGTAAAAGAATGAAATTAGACCCATATTTATTGCCTTGTCCAAACTTAAGTCCAAGTGTATCAAAAACCTTAACATAAGGCCAGACACACTAAATCTACTAGAAGAGAAAGTGGGGAAATCCCTCGAACTCATTGGCACAGGAGACACCTTCCTGAACAGAACACCAACAGCTCAAGATCTAAGACCAACAATCAATAAATGAGACCTCATGAACTGAAAAGCTTCTGTAGGTAAAACGTACTGTCATTCAAACAAAATGGCAGCCTACAGATTGAGAAAAAAAAATCTTCACCAACCCCACTTCTGACAGAGGGCTAATATCCATAATTTACAAAGAACTCAAGAAATTAAATGCCAAGAAAACAAATATTCCAAGCAAAAAAAAATGGGGAACAGAGCTAAACAGAGAATTCACAAAGGAGGAATTCATAATAGCTGAAAGACACTTAAAAAAATGCTCAGTCCTTAATCATCAGAGAAATGCAACTCAAGATGACCCAGATTACATCTCATACCTGTCAGAATGGCTAAGATCAAAAGCTCAAATGACAACACATGCTGGCTAGGGTGTGGAGAAAGTGGAACCCTCCTCCATTGTTGGTGTGAGTGCAGGCTTGTGCAACCACTATGGAGGTCAGTCTGGTGATATCTTAGAAAACTTGGAATAGCTCTGCCTCTGGACCCAGCCATACCACTTCTGGGTATACATCCAAATGATTCCTCACCGAATCACAAGGAAGTTTCCTCATCTATGTTCATAGCAGCCTTATTTGTAATAGCTGGAAACTGGAAACAACCTAGATGTCCCTCAACCAAAGAATGGATTAAAAAACTGTGGCACATCTACACAATGGATACTACTCAGTTATCAGAAACAAGGAAATTATGCAATTTGCAGCCAAATGGATGGAACTAGAGAAGCTCATCCTGAGTTAGCTAACCCAGACCCAGAAGGATGCACATGGAATCTATTCACTTATAATCATATTTTAGCCATATAGTACAGGATAACTATACTACAACCAATGCAACAAAAGGAACATGAACATAGAATTTTTTTTTCCTGTCAATGAGACACTTTGCCCTAGTGGTGCTGCCTTGTAGGCCCCCAGTGTATGAGGAGGCTCTTGGCCCTCATATGACTGCTGATCTGGGGTGGGGGACTGTTATGTAGGGATACTCCACTCCAGAGGAGTGGGATGGAAAGGATAGGAAGCAGAGGGTGGGAGGGCGGGACTAGGAGGGGTGGAAAGAGGAAACTATGATGGAGATGTAATCTGAAATAATAAATAAATAAAATAATAATTAAAAAAGAATAACAAGAGATATTCAAAATGAACTAAATGATTATGCCCATGTTTCTCACAAGTCTTACTCAAAACCATTTGCTAAATATCATGAAAGTGTGGGAAGTGAAATGGATAGTATTAGACAGCTTCATGTAAAACCTCCTCCATATTAATATCTGTCCTTTGAGACTTCAAATACCATGCTTTTCTGAAGATGTCAGGAAAAATGTTCTTTCACTATTGTCCTTTCTAATTTTTCCACTACTAGCTCAGTCTGTGGACCACTGAAAGCTATAGAAGTTATGTTTGTAGAACTGACACGATGATTTGTCCAGGAGAAAATCTCATTCTGTATTAGTGATGATCTGCCATCCATAGAGGAAGTTAATTGGAGTACATAGACCTTTGTTACAAGAATGCTCCTCTGTCCACCCATTTGAATTTTTCCTGTATTTTCAGACTCAAGTCCAATTTATTTTCCTTGGAAAAGTCTTCCTTGACCCTTCTAATACTCTTGTGATTACTGTCACCTCCACTCACATGGCAATTTATCAGAAAGTGTCTAATGACTTCTTGTCCTACTGTTTTTTTTTTTTTAGCAGTTTTATTTCCCACAAAATAAAATTTATTTTAATAGAATATAAATTAAGTTTTTCCTTAAATTATCAGAATGTTTGTTCTCTTCTAAATTATTAAACAAATTTTGTCCCTATGGAATTTTAAATCCTTAATTGCATAGTTCTATGTGGGTAAAGCACTTTAATTGATTTTCTTAAGTGTAGAAGTAAAACTGATGCTCCATTCCTCTTCTTAAGACCAATAAATGAAGAACTTAGCTTACACCATGCATCAGATTATCGTTTTCACAGAACCTATTGCTTATTTCCTTGATATTTTCTAGCATTAGTTAAACACTTTGTCTACAGTGGCTGCCTTCAAGAACTTGAGCACATGATCATTAATTAAGATATTAATTATTGCTTTTTTCTAAAAGGAATAATAATAAAAATAAATTAAAGGACTATAGCATAGCAGATACCAATAAGGGAGCAATAGATACAGATAGTGATGGTCTGAGCTAAGCTCTCATTCTCTTGTGATGACTGATCAGTAGATGCATATGCTCCTGACTGAAATGCATATCCAGATACATTTCTGAAAATGAAAAAAAGACATCTATGTTGATGAACATTGAGAATATGTGTGACTATGAGTACCTTAAGGTCTTTTGCCAGTATCCAGAGATGGGAGAAATCAGAGCTTTGTAATCAGACACTATAAACCTACTACATAGGGCATAGTTATGTTTTATCACATTGTGTATTGCTCTGATATGTATACAATGGCAATAGTGAGAATCCCAGTTCATGATTTTCAAAGAAAATTGGTAAAGTAGTAAACACCATCACTTTAGAAGTGGGAAAGCTTTGATATTTCTTCATTTCATCCACTACCTAATGAGTTATTGGATCTCAAACAAATAATTGCCGACACATATACCTTGTTGTCCAACCATGTAGCCAAATAGTATATATGTAACTATGGAGAGTAAAAAGTTCCCTCTTCACATTTGTTATATATGCAAATATATTTGTTTACAGAAATAAAAGTAAAAGACATCTGAAAATCAGAGACTAAAGTGAAGACACTCAGTAAATTAGTATTTCTCTTTTGCCCAGTTTCATGTTGAGGTGGTATAAAACACAAAATGATATTTTCATACTAACTTGCCTTTAAACTCATGGAGATGGTTAGATAGTAGAATGTTAAAGTCAGGGGCCAAATATGTATAAACTGGACATTGGGAAGGTATACTGGGCCATTTAACTCTCACAAATGTGGCATATTTATATCTGTTGTTTTGTATAGTATTTACTGTTATAAGAGAAGGAACCATCTGTTGGACTGAAAGGGGAAACTTCTGGGGGGAATAGGGAGGGGTTTGTGACTGAGATGTAACTTGAAGAAAAAAAAATAAAGTATTTAAAAAATGATATTTTCACAGTGCTATTGCCTCCATCATTTCTACAGAATTTAAGGAGAAATCACTTGATTATTATATCTTTTCTTTGTTTTGAGGCTTTTCTGATATATATGTATGTGTGTGTGTGTGTGTGTGTGTGTGTGTATGTGTGTATATATATATAGAGAGAGAGAGTGAGAGAGAAAGACATTAAAATATTCTCCATATGTTTTTAATCTCATTCTTGAACCAACATCATTATACAGCAAAGTGATTATGATAGGTTCCTATGGGACTGTGAACTCTAAAATATTCTCCAGGCCTCGGATGGATGGATTTGGGAAGAATGCAAATGAACTAATTCCAGGGCCATAAAATCTAATTTCTCAGCAGTTGTCTCAATGATTTACAGAAATATTTCAAAATCTATCAAATGCTCCCTACACGTGCAGATGTACTGCACCTTTAAGCCTAAGCCTGCAGCACTCTGAGAATTGTACTTGTTTATAACCTATACCTTCCATGGTGTGGTAATCTAGCCATTGCACCTCATGCTCACCACATGTTTTTCTTTGAGATTCACCCAATTTCGATCTTCTTATTAGTGACCAACTACACTGAATCTTTCCAGAGCCATCGTGAGCTCTGCCTTACATGCAGAGTCGTCTCTGTTCTCTGCCCAGTTACTTCTTGAACATCAGAGTTTGATTTGATTTGCACCTTCCTCAGTGTCCCAAGATTTAGACCCGGTTATTTTTTGTATTCTTCCGTGGAGCTAGTTCCCTTCTTTACAAGTTTTCTTGATGTTTAATTAACTTGTAATTTATTTCTGACTTGCCAGGAATATCCCATTTTCCACATCTTAATACACAAATATCTCAGCCAGTGAGAACGGATTCCTATGTCTGATGGTGTCTCTTGACTTCCTTTCCACTCAAGTTCTTATGCCACCTGTGTATTTTAAGAAAGAGATCTCTTTCCAAGCTTTCAGTTAGACTTAGCAAATATTTGAGCCCTGATTACATTCCCAACATTCATCTTCTAGCAATTTTTTGAATTATGAAATTATTTGTAAGCAAGGTAATAGTCCAATTGTACTTCTGTATTGAGACACCACAGAAGGAGTGGGCTATAAACAAATGCATTTCTCACAGTGTTACATGCTTGGGATGAAAGGTGAAACAGGTCTGTTTTCCAATTAGGTCCATTTCTTCATCTTTGTAAGGAGGCTTTAGTAATTTCATATATAACACTAATAGTAATAATGAGGGTTCTTCCCTTATGACTTAATCAATTCCTAAAGACCCTGCTCCAAATGCTATTATTTTGGAGATTAGATCTCAAATTCAGAATTTATACAATGACAAGATTATTTAATCTACATTTATTTGGTCAATTTCTCCTTTGGTGGTTGTTTTTCTATTTATTTTTTAATACAGGCTCTTAGTAGGTATCATTTAGTATGCATCACCACAGGTATATGTGTGTGTGTGTGTGTGTGTGTGTGTGTGTGTGTGTGTATCACCATAGGTATCTATATACCTATGGTGATACATACTAAATGATACCTAACGAACTCTTTTTGTGTGTGTATAATAGTATAATTACAACCCTTCCCCCTTCTCTTTCCTCCTTCCAAACATTCTCATATGCCCCTTCTAGTTCTCTTTCAAATTTATGGACTCTTTTCATTGTTATTGCATACTTGTATGTGTGGGTATATATCCAAAATATATTTGGTCAGTCTGTATAATATTAATTGTATATATATTTTCAGGGATGATCACTTGGTACTGGATAAGTAACTGGTATGTTCTTCCTTGGGAAAGACTATTTCTTCTGCTCTCAGCATTATGTAATGAATCTCTAAATAAAAAATATAGAAATAATGAATGTAGATAGCTATAAGCTTTTAATGTAAATGAACTTCTTTGACTTTTTTTTTCCTGTAAGGCTTCCTGTAAAGTCCTCTGTGATGAATCCAGAGATGGAATAATTTAAAGAAAATATGATAGAAATTGTTATATTTTCAGTCATTAGTTTTCCAATACAACTTTCACTTTGTACATTTGTACATCCATATATGTACATCTATCATTGCTGATAACTCTTTCAAAATACTATAAATAAATATATGGTAGTCATAAAACTCTACAGACAGCAGACTGCACTGGACAGAATCTAAGTGCCTTCCATCAGCCTTTCTCAGCTAGAGTCTTAACTAATTCTCGTTGTTTTTATTTATATGTACATGAGCAATTGGAAAGGTTCACATCTTTCCAATCAAAAGTGCTACAGGGATCACTGACTTTATAGGGGGAGTCAAGTATGCAGCCTCTCTTTGTGCTCTTTCAGGGGAGGGAAAACCTTTCAATTCAATCTCCAGTTGTCTAGGCTGCTCTTCCTTGCAGCATGTTAATTGCCTGTTTCCAAGGACACGGATTTAAAAAAAAAAAAAAAAAACAAAAAAACAGGATAAAAGCTCTTACTGCTGACAATCCACACATTATCACCTTAAGCTTAACCTAATTAGACTGAGCCACTCATCAGATGTGTTGACCTTCCGGGAGAACATTGACAGTGCCGGCATTCAACCATGTATATTTCCTAACAAATATTACCCCTCAAGAAGGATAACATATTCAAACAAAACAGTTGATTTGTGAATAGTTTGACTCAGTCATTGCCAGTATGTCCAATAAAAACCTGGCAATAACAATAATTCTCATAATAGTATATTAATATTAGTATAACTTTTCTCATTCTTTAAAATTTGTATAGTGATTTCACAAACATTATGAGTTAAAGCTAATCAATCTTTATGAAAGTGGAGGAGATCTGAGATGGAAGAACAAAATATGCTTTCTCACATGTTAAAATATAGAAATATATTAATAAAAAGTACAACCCAAAGCAGATTATAATGTGTTAGAGATTTTCTGTATCATTCACAGGTGAGATGCTTGTTTCTAATTGCTTTGGAAAACTCAGTGTTTTTTGATTTTTTTTTTTTCCCCCAGAAGAATTGGTACCCTGTTGTTGGGACTACTTGCACCAGAAGACGGAAAAGCTCATTACAGAGACTTAGAGGAAAAGGTATTCAGTTTATTCACATTCATAAACAATTCAGCTTGTGGAATAAAAAGGGTAGAGTAACGAACAACACTGTTGTCAAGTACTGTGCAGTGATGGTGCCAAAGGTAGGGTACAATGTCATACAACACTTTACACTTAGAACTCAATGAATGACTGTGTTCTCTTGCTAAGTTTTTATTTTGTTTCATTTTGTTTTGTTTTTTAATATTTGTAGCCTGGTTTTCTCAAACCATGGTGGTTCTTAATCTAAAATACCTTGTTGAAATGTAGATTCCTAGGCTCTAACTGAGATGTATTAAGTGTGAATTTGGGCAAGTCCCCATTTTCTGTTTTCAAAACAACTCTCATCATTTGGAGTGAGAATTGAGAAACATTATTATTGATGACAAGTATTTAAAAATCTTGTTTCCTTTAATTTTCATTATACAAATCTCATGTTTCAAGGGGGAAACATGGGATAAAATAGTTCTAAATCAACAAAAAAACCTTGGTATTTCAATAATTCAGCCTGTCTATATGATTTGTCATTATTCTTTTTTGAAAAAATGGGTTGGGAGAAAACTATGCTCCTAGACTTGTTTTCTTGAGAGGGTTCAAGCATTGCTTTGCCCCCAGCCATGGGAGAAGAAAAAAACAAAACAAAACAAAAAAACCACTATCAGTGTTGGAGCTTAGGAAGACCGTGATTTAGTGCTCATCAAATAAGAAAATAATAGCTGGCTCCTCCAACCCTCCACATTTGTATGGCAAGCCTTTCTTCAAAGTCACCCTGGGAAATTAAATGACATTTTTATCACAGTCATTTTCAGTCTGGGTCATTATCTTTAACCAAACATTTGCACCACATTTTGAACAGACACATATATCAGGCAGGGAGTAGATTGCGCTAGCAAATTCAAGGGGAACTTTTCCACAGTCTTTTAGGGGTTGTCAATCAAGAGATGCAGTGATAAGGGAATGGGGGAAAACATGTCACAGGAAAAAGTGAAATCAGATGACAAGCCCAGTTATCAGCTCAAAGGACTAAGGATGGAGACTGGGGTTTAGCTGAATGGGCTGTGTCTCTTGATCTCACCACAGAATCCTGGGCTCTTCATATGTTAGCTATGTGACCTTGGGGAAGTGAGTCAACTTGGAATATCAGATAATGGAGACAAAGCAATCTTTAACTGCCTTAGCATTTTGGAAAAAATATATTCTTCTGCGCACATGGCATTTATTCACTTACAGTCAGATTTTAGTCATATAGTACAGGATAACTATACTAAAACAAATGCACCAAAGGACATGAACATAGAAATTTTTTTCCTGTCAGTGAGACACTTTGTCCTAGTGGTGCTGCCCTGTAGGCTCCCAGTGTATGAGGAGGCTCTTGGCTCTCATATGACTGCTGAACTGGGGCGGGGGACTGTTATGTAGGGACACTCCACTCCACTCCAGAGGAGTGGGATGGAAGGGATAGGGGTAGAAGATGGGAGGATGGACCTGGGAGGGGTGGAAAGAGGACACTACGATGGAGATGTAACCTGAAGTAATAAATAAATAAATAAATAAAATTCTTTTCACAGAATTTCTCTTTAAAGATAGTTTCTAATATATATGTATATATTTTTTTCTGTAGTAGTGTGTTTCCATGTGGCTTTTTCAAAAAGACTTTAATGTTAGTTATTTCTCATCACATTTCTTGTTTAATCTTATCCACTCCTCTTGTACTATTTTCCTTTAACTCTTTATACCAACATGTGCCATCTCTCCCTCCTGAAGTGTCATTTATCCCCATGACACTTACAAAAGTCCTGACAATTATGGGTACTCCAGGGGCAACAGACATATCTACAGATTTAAAGCTGACATGCAGAAATGAGAGCACACATGTGACATTTGTTTTCCTATGTCTGCATTATTTTACCCAGAATGATCATTTCTAGTTTCATCTGTTTATCTGCAAATTTAAAAATTTCACTTTTCTTAAGAGCTGAATAAGAATATATTGTATAAATGTGCCATATTATTCATTCATGAATTGATGGACATCTAGGCTCTTTTCATTGCCTGACTATTGCTAATAGAGCAACAAGGAACATAGAAGAGCTAGTATCTCTGTAGTAAGATAAGTAGTCTTTTGCATATATGCCCAAGATTAGTACAGTAGGATCATATACTGCATCCATTTCTAGATTTCTGAGAAGACTCTCCACTAATTTCCATAGTCATTGTATCAGTTTGCAATCCCACCAATAGTGAATAGCTGTTCCTCTTTCTATAAGTTCACCCCATAATTTTTTGTCATTTATTTTATCTAATCTTGGTTAATATGACTTTGGTAAAGTGAAATCTCAAAGAAGGAGAACAACCACCCATCCAGATTTCTCATACTAGCTATTCCCTTAGATGCAGGGAATAGGTTACCTCTGTTTTGAGTTGTTAGTCAATAAGGGTATTATAGACAACCCAAGAAATACAGGCTGCTGTGAATACTGTCTGATACCCTGTAGAACCTTTTATGATCCTATTGTTGAAAACACATGAGTTTCAGAACATGGTAAAATCAAGGTGGCGCTCACCTGAAACTTGTATTCATATGGGCTAGCTTTCATGATGCTGGGAAATATTGGGAAGTACTGTGAATGCTACTAGAGAAAAAGCAATCATCAATATTTCACCCAGGTGAAAATTATGCAAACTAATATAATGACTAGTCTGAAAAGATATGTCAACTTCTGTAACAGTAGTATGAATGTTCGTGGTATGACCAAACACTTTCTTTTTGTGTTGAAACCCCATTTCATAGGATGGAACCCATTGTTAGAGATCAAAGAATGTATGGTTAGATAGTGAATAGACCCTAGGGGAGAACCCTTTATTATCATTCTGCTAAATGAGCATAGTATTAAAATTATTCCTAATAGTCTACTTCTACACTCATAGATAAGAGTGTCTCTCAACCCTCATCAGATGTTTCCTTTTGCAGTGGATGAAAATTAATGTAGAAATCTTCAGGTGGACAATATTCAGAAAAAGAAATTGTGGAGTTCTCAACTCTAAATGAGACAGACATATCATACATAGTCTTCTCTCCAAAGACTTATGGAACTTCATGGATGATGGGGTAGGAGGATTGTAAGAGTCAGAGATTTTAAATAGCATCAAGAAAACTGTTTTCCAAATACAACAGGGTAGTTGTACATATGAAACCACAGTGATTATGTAGGAATGCACAGATCAGTCTCAGCTCATGCCAGAACCATCTCATTGTAGAGAGTGAATGAATGAACAAAATACCACCAGACAAGGAGCTATACACATAGGCATTTGATAGCAGCTGGAGATTTTTTTTAAAATGATAAAACTCCTGGTAAGTCAACCATATGCAGGATGGGCCCTACTGCCAAGGTTAGCTAGGCAATACATACCACGCTGAGTGGGGTAAAAAGAAGAAAACTCAAAGTTGGGTGAGAGGAATGAAATTTTGGCTGTGGGAGGAGGTAGGGAGATTTCCAAATAAACCAACAAAAATATTTTAAAAATTTGTTTCTACTGTTAAAATGTCAAATGCTTGGTCTAGACATTTGAACTGGTCTCATATAGCTTGGTAAATATCCATTCCAGAATGTCATTGTAAATATATTATATACTGTCACAATCATCAAAGATTTCTTTAAAGATATTTTATATATAGCCAGAAATTCTAAGACCCTAAAGGTAATGCCGTAACATAATATTTTTGTGACTAAAACTAGGTTCTGTACTCCACTTAAATCTTAAGCTTAAAGAAAAGTATGCAAGCAATGTTTAATTTAAACCATTAATTTTAGATAAACAATTAGAAAACATCAATTTTTGCTAAGCACAGCACCTCAAATACAGTGAACATTCACATAGTCACTTAGGTGTATCTTTTCATAAATACTTTATAGTTTCTCCCTGGAAGCTAAATAACTTGAGTCATATTAACTTGAATGAAGACAAGCAAATATCTTCTTCTGTGTGCTTAGTCTCTCTTAGAGGAGGTTTGCAGGAAGAATGGCTTCAGCCATTTTCAACATTCCTCTTGTGGATGTTGCTGCAACATGTTGTGAACTGTTGACATTGTACAAATGACTCTAAAATGGTGATTTATGGTGCACTGAGCACAATCTGTTTTTTGGTGTCCAATGAAGCAAGGTGTCAACAGTTTACCAATATCCAACACATGGAGACAGATCAAGCTTTTAGGAAATATAGCTATGTATTCACAAGGTAGATGGAGGAATATATAAAGAGTTTCATGAAGGGAAGGGGGAATCTATTCCTGGTTGAATTCTAAAAGCCTAGGGAATCTCTGCAGTAACATGTCTAGCATAATATCTCATGTGCATTGGACTTGGAAAAGGATTTGGTGATAAGTTTGAACCCTAAGATAGACTATGATGTGACTCCAAGAACTATGCACCCTTACTTACATGAATATAATAGATATATAAACTAAGAATGATTTGAACATTGAGTACTAAATAAAGGAAAATGCTAAATATCCCACTTGTAAAGGAAGAAGAAAAGATGTATACTAAGTACAGGTCTTGATTCTAGGTACACAAAGATTGTGACATGACTGATGCTTCTATTACAGTAAATATCACAATTTGACAATTGTTCCGAGACGAAAGAAAGCTCATTATTAAGAGACAGGATTTGGAGGTGTGTAAGCAAATGAAATATGCATGAGCTGTACTGCTAAGATAATCCAAGAAGGATGTCCATGGAAAACTTTCTTAATAATAACAAAATACTAAGAAGCTCAAGTCCTAAAAGGGTTTCATTCAGTCGTCATGCAGATTCACAAGGGGCATGTTCTTTATTCACTTATTCTGTTAAAACCAATGAATAGACTTTCTTTCTTTCTTTTTTTTAATTTTTCCCAAGTAAAAGGCATAGATAAGCAATTCTGGGTCAAGGCAGTTAGGTATAAGAATAAAAAAAAAGCCCAGCTTAATTAAAATGTCTAACTACACTCACCAGCTTATTTCATTGAGATTTATTACAACAGATATTTGTTGTTAATCAAAAGTCAATTGATTCCCCCAAAATATTTATTGAGACTTAACAACTCAGTTATGTGTGTTGCATGGTTGTTAAGGTCTCAATAAATCTGTTTTTCCAAATCAATGGGAATTTAATTAAAATGCAAAAAAATAGCTATATGGTTTATTTCAAATCCTTATCTTACACAATTAATAGGTTGCTATTAAGATCCTGATTTAGTGACTGGAGGGCAGGGAGGATTTAGTGTCCGTTAAAGAGCCTGTGAGTACCAGAGCAGCAGGAGGGGAGACAGAGGTGAAAAAAAATAACACCAACAAAAAGCTAGATGACTGTTTTGGCTGTGGAAGCTGGCAGAAAGCAGTAGGAGGTAGGCTAAAGCATTGCAAGGTAAGGCAAACCTTAAATTCCAATTAGTCAGGGCACGGGCAGTCCAATACATCCAGGTCACAGGAAGCTTAGGTCACACTGACTTATTTCAAATCCTTGCTTCATTACTGTTGTAGTGGCAATGGGAGTAGCACTGGAATTAATTAACACACACACACACACACACACACACACACACACACACACACTTGCATGCATACATGCACACACTCCAGTTCCTTAACTGCTATTATGAATGTGACCTCCTTTGAAAAGATGGTCTTCCAGATCCCTCTATTATTCCTCCCTCTCTTCTACAAGACTACCAGAGCTCCACCAAATGTTTCAATGTGTATCTCAGCATCTGTTGTGTTCTGCTGTGGGGTGGGGTCTCTTGTAGGATAACTATACTAGATTCCTGTCTCCTTTGGTCTGTGGGTGGTAGGATGGTTCTGGAAGGGACAAGAACTCCACAGGAAGACCAACAGAACCAACCAACCTAAACCTCTGGAGGCTTACAAAGACTGAATCATCAAAAAATATATATAGAGAGACCTGACCTAGGACACCTACTCATATGTAGCTGATCGGCAACTTGCTCTTCATGCAGATCTCTTAGCAAGTAGAAGGAGGTATCTCTGACATGAACTCTGTTGCCTGTTCCTGGAACACTTTACCCTAGCTGGACTGCTGTTTTGGGCCTAGGCAGAAGAGGAAGCTCTTAAACCTCATGCAACTTGATGAACAGAGTTAGGTTGATATAAAGGGCCTCCACTCATCCGAGGGGCTAGGGAGCAGCCCAGCTATGAGAAAAAACAATTCAAATTTTATAGTAACCCAAAACTTAACTTGGCTAAAGACTCAATACAGCTTCTAGGAACAACAAGGAGATGGCCTGGGTTTTCCCAGACACTTTATGAGCAATCAAATGCAACCTAAGTTTTTAAAATTTTACTATTTCTCACAGTGTGAATATAACTTGTCCCTTCAAATTCATAAATGGGTCAAACATGAATGCACTTAATTAAGAGGGTAAAACTTCCTCTATTATACTGTTTAGAGATGATCCTTCTGAGAAGTACTTGTACCATATTTAGTGTAGGTCATATATATTACTGAATACTGGTGGCTTTTATAGTACATATTACAATGTGATGTAGCCAAGGGAAGCCCTCACCAAAGTGTGGAACTTGCTTTGTGGAATTCCAACTTGAAAAACTATAAGCTGATACACCTAGTTATTTACCAAGTTCTCTGCTTTGGATATTTTATCAGTTATCCAAAACTGACTAGAAAATTTGTTGCTTGTATATTTATATTTGCCTGGGTACTCACAGCCACTGTTAGTAATCACACAGGAGGTAATAAGTAATGAATTTATTTTATTTTTTTTCCCGTGGAAAAGAAGTTTATTTCTTCACAAGGTAATAGACACAGGAGAAAGACAAGCATCAAAACTAGGCTTTGTAGCAGAGATCATGTTTCCAAAGCAAAGACGGGAGCATCTGCTTTGTAGGACTGATGCAAGGACTATGGAAGTAACAATGGTAATGCAATTTAACACCTAAAAGTAGTTGTTCCAAGATCTCAGCAACAATCTGCTCTCTTCTGCATCATTGAATGTCTTTTCATGTTTACCACGTCCTTCAGGAGATGGGAACAGCAACAAGAAAAAAAATCTCTGAGTCCCAATGATTCCATCTGAAGTTCCAGAAACAAAATTTTCTCTTCTATGAACATCTTAGAAAGCTGTTATCTGATACTGAGTTTAAAAAAATTAGTAGATAAGACAGGTGAAAGGGAAGGATGATCTTTTGAGCTAAGTCTGCTGGAGCCATTAGACTGGGTCACAGAAAAGCATTTAACTTCCAGTTGTTCTTAAGTGTATTGATTTTCTCCACCATGGAACCCCTATGGCAGGCCCAATGGGCAACTGACCTCCAGTGACCGGCCACATCAGCCCCTTCTGCAGCTTAATAACTGTCAATTTCTCACAATCTTTTCAAAGTAAGTGCTTTGGGCATGGTAAATGAACACTGAAAACTCTCATTCTCCCAGCTAAATAACCTCACTGCACCTCTTCAAAGTTAGCTCATCTGCAGACATTTATGAAAGGCTATTTATGAGAGCAAGTCACATTGTAAATACTCCAGCAGATGAAATAGGGTTAGAAAGCAGGCATCTTATCTAATTAAAGCTATATAATGAAGGAAAGGGCTGCCACTATGTCCATAAATAAATATGCCCTTAAACATAAATATTCATTCAATTTAGGACTCTTCCAAAGGATGTCTTTGTAGGACATATACAGGTGACATAGTGCATCTCATCTCAAAACCAACTTTGGATGGACAACAAGCATAACAGTCGGTCTCAGACATGTACAGACAAGTTTTATTTCTGTCATTGTTCCATAAAGAGAGCAACGTCACAACAATTTTCACACGCAATTTGTATATGGGTCTTTTGCATTCATGGATTTTGACAGCTCTGGGAGTTCTCATTGCACTGCTCCTTGGATAAAAAGTTTTCACTATAATATCTTTCACTCCCCCAATCTTACTCTTATGCCATCCCCTTTTTAATCTATGGCTTTGCATTCTGTCTATTCCTGTGGTAGAAATTATCAATAATAGGACCAAACAAATTTGAACATACTGGCTCATATAAAATATTTTTATTAAATAAGAAGTCATGGAGAGAATTTGTTGAGTCTCTCATTCTTTCAGTGGTCTGATTAATGACAACCTAGTACCATGTATATCTCAGGCACTGAGATGAATGTCTGATTCAGAAAGACCAAAAGCTCTACCAGAGATTCACCAACTAATGGGAAATGTTTAAAAGACCATTTTCTTTTTCTTTTTAATAATAGCACTCCAAAAGTGAAAATTGCACATATTCAGCTTTTCCTTGTCTGTCTTAAGTGTAATTCTTTCCCAACTGTTTTCCAAAACTGTACATAGCTGCTGTACTTTATAGTTGACTCTGAGATGTTAAAAGGTACAGGAACAATGCTACAATTAAGAAAGTTACAGTTACCCTGATACCTAAATCATACAAAGACCCAACAAAGGAAGAGAACTTCAGATCAATCTCTGTTATGAACATAGATTAAAAAATACTCAACGGGGGGATCCAAGATGGCGGCGGCTGGTGCAGACATATTTTGATTTCGTGGTCAACAGTCACAAGGCAGCAAGTGTTGCAGGACGCTGTATAAAGGGCACGACCCCTTCTAAATTTCACCCAGCTACACAGGGACCATGGAAGATGCCTGGGCAAGACGCCCCTTCCAACTCTCGGACACGCTAGAAAGCCTCTGGACCCGGGAATCGGGACAACCCATCCCCCAAAAGGAGAAATCCCCGGTAAGTTCCAACCTAATACCCAGCCGGCAGATTCAGAAACCATGCAGAGATAATCCCCACCCTGCTGGGCACTCCCAGGTCTCACACAGACGATCCAATTATCTGGTAAAAGGTTGCAACCCTTGGAAATGAAGTATCTCCACTGCAAAGCACCTTCAGATCACAGTCTGTGACTCCATTGGCCAGTTTTCAAGTCATGGGAGCGGCAAGGCTATTGGCGCTGAACTGCAGATTTACCCCCTACAGGAACCAACCCCAGGCAAACTGCGAGATATTTGAAATTGTTCTATATCGAACTTTTGTACTAGTAAAGGCCTTTCCGGCAGTGATTCAGAGCTTACTTGTACATCGCTCCACCACCTAAATTAATTAGGTCTTCACCTGGGAGGCGGGACTGAATGACTCACCTTATAGGGGTAGAGTAAGGCAACTCGAATCCTACACCGCAGTACCCCCTTTGGACCCAAGTCCAGAAGACAGGAAAAAAAAATTCCACATGGCCAGAGGCCCCAGACAAAAAAAAAAAAAAGCAGAGCAAAATGTCTCCAACAAAAGAAAAAATGTCTACAACAAAAGAAAGCAACACTATTCCGTCCAGTCCGAACCACCTCACCACAACTGAAACACATGAAAATGATGACAATTCTACATTATGGAAAATGATAAAGTCCCTTCAAGAAGAACTTAAAACTATGAAGGAATTCAAAGAAGCCACAATTTTACAATTCAAAGCAATGAATAACATCATTAAAGAGCTCCAAGCCTAGGTGACCCAGCTTGAACAGGAAAAGGATAAAGCAATGAATGATCTCCAGACAAAAACAAGCAAACTGGAGAAGGAAATGTACAAAACGAACACTACCATTCAAGACATGAAAATAGAAATGGAAACAATAAAGAAAACACAGTCAGAGTTAAAACAGGAAATGGAGAATCAAGAGAAGAGAACAGGAACTACATATGTGAGTATGAAAAATAGGATGTACGAGATGGAAGACAGGATCTCAGGTGTGGAAGATTCGATGGAAGAAATCAGTACAACATCCAAAGAAAATGAGAAGGCTAAAAAAATCTCTCACCCACAACATCCAAGAAATCAAGGACTCAATGAAAAGACAGAACCTAAGAATTACAGGCATAGAGGAAAGAGAAGACTCCCAACACCATGGTCCAGGAAATATCTTCAAAAAAATCATAGAAGTAAAGTTCCCAAACCTAAAGAAAGAGATGCCAGTAAAAATCCAAGAGGCTTACTGAGCACCAAACAGATTAGATCAGAAAAGAAACTCCTCTTGCCACGTAATAATAGCAACTCCAAATGTAGAGAACAAAGAAAGGATATTAAAAGCTGTAAGAGAAAAAGGCCAAGTCACATACAATGGCATACCCATCAGAATCACACCTGACTTCTCCTCACAAACTTTAAAAGCTAGAAGGGCCTGGACGGATGTCCTACAAGCCCTGAGAGAATATAGGTGCCCAGCCAGACTACTATACCCAGCAAAACTCTCTATCAACATAGAAGGAGAAAACAAAATATTCCATGACAAAATCAAATTCAAACAATATCTCCTCACAAACCCAGCCCTACAGAAGATCCTAGAAGGAAAATTCCAACACAGAGAAGATAACTACACCCAAGAAAACAGAGGAAATAGAAACCTCCACAGCAACTAAACAAAAGAGAAACACAAGACAGCCAGCTATACAAAAATAATGGGAAATAACAACCCCTGGTCACTAATATCCATCAATATCAATGGACTCAACTCGCCAATAAAAAGACACAGACTTACAGACTAGAACCGTAAACAAGACCCATCTTTTTGCTGTATACAAGAAACACATCTCACTGTTGAAGATAAACACTACCTCAGAGTAAAGGGCTGGGAAAAGGTTTTCCAAGCAAATGGACCCAGGAAACAAGCTGAAGTAGCCACCCTAATATCAAACAAAATAGACTTCCAATTGAAGTTAATAAAAAAGACAGAGAAGGGAATTACATACTCATTAAAGGAAATATCCACCAAGAGGTCATCTCAATATTGAACATCTATGCCCCAGATACAAAGGCACCTACATTTATAAAAGAAACACTTCTAAAACTTAAGTCGCACATTTATCCAAACACTTTAATAGTGGGAGACTTCAACACCCCACTCACAACTATGGACAGATCATCAAGACAGAAGCCAAAAGAGAAATAATGAGTCTAAGAGAGATCATGGACCAAACGGACATAACAGATCTCTACAGAACATTTCACCCAAACACAAAAGAATACACTTTCTTCTCAGCACCTCACGGAACCTTCTCCAAAATCAACCATATAATTGAACACAAAGAGAGCCTCAACAGATACAAGAAAATTGAAATAACCCCTTGTATCTTATCAGATCACCATGGAATAAAGCTGGACTTCAATAGCAAGAGAAGCAACAGAAAGTCAACACTCACATAGAAATTGAACAACTCTTTACTAGAGGACCACTGGGTCAGGGAAGAAATAAAGAAGGAAATCAAAGACTTCTTAAAATCCAACGAAAATGAAGACACAACATACCCAAACCTATGGGACACAATGAAAGCTGTGCTACGAAGAAAGTTCATAGCACTAAATGCCTTCAAAAAGAAAATTGTGACAGCTCATATTGACGAGTTAACAGCTAACTGGGTGAATCGGAAAAAAAAAAAAAAAAAAAGAAGCAAACACTCCCAAGAGAAGCAGAAGGCAGGAGATAATCAACTTAGGGCTGAAATCAACAACTTAGAAACAAAAAGAACTATACAAAGAATCAATGAAACCAAGAGTTGGTTCTTCGAGAAAATCAACAAAATAGACAGACCCTTAGCCAAATTAACTAAAAGACAGAGTGAGAAAACACAAATCAACAAAATCAGAAATGAAAAGGGAGAAATAACAACAGACATTGAGGAAATCCAGAGAATATTTGGATCCTACTTTAAAAAACTATACTCCACCAAATTTGAAAACTTAAGTGAAATCGACAATTTTCTTGATAGATTCCACCTACCGAAGCTAAATCAAGATCAGATAAAGAGATTAAACAGCCCTATAACCCATAAGGAAATAGAAACAGTCATTAAAAATCTCCCAACCAAAAAAAGCCCAGGGCCAGATGACTTTAGCATGGTATTCTACCGGACCTTCAAAGAGGAGCTAACACCAATACTTTTCAAACTCTTTCACAAAATAGAATCTGAAAGAACATTGCCAAACTCATTCTACGAGGCCACAATCACCCTGACTCCTAAACCACACAAAGACCCAACAATGAAAGAGAACTTCAGACCAATCTCCCTCATGAACATAGATGCAAAAATACTTAATAAAATACTAGCAAACCGAATTCAAGAACACATCAAAAGTATCATACACCATGATCAAGTAGGCTTCATCCCAGGGATGCAGGGATGGTTCAACATATGAAAGTCTATCAACGTCATTCACCATATAAACAAGATGAAAGAAAAAAAAAACCACATGATAATCTCACTAGATGCAGAAAAAGCATTTGACAAAATCCAACACCACTTCATGCTAAAAGTTCTGGAGAGAACGGGCATACAAGGGCCATACCTAGAAATAATAAAGGCAATATACAGCAGGCCAGTGGCCAATATCAAAATAAATGGAGAGAAACTTGAAGAATTTCCTCTAAACTCAGGGACAAGACAAGGATGTCCACTGTAACCATATCTCTTCAATATAGTACTTGAAGTTCTTGCTAGAGCAATAAGACAACTAAAGGACATCAAGGGGATAAACATCAGAAACGAAGAAGTCAAATTATCCCTATTTGCAGATGATATGATAGTATACATAAGCGACCCCAAAAATTCCACCAGAGAACTCTTACAGCTGATAAACACCTTCAGCAAACTGGCTGGATACAAATTATTTCAAAAAAATCAGAAGCCCTTCTTTATACAACAAACAAATGGGCTGAGAATGAAATAAGGGAAACAATCCCCTTCACAATAGCCACAAACAACATAAAATACCTGGGAGTAACTCTAACCAAGCATGTAAAGGACCTGTACAA
Organism: Lophiomys imhausi; assembly: GCA_907164525.1. Taxonomy (NCBI): domain Eukaryota; kingdom Metazoa; phylum Chordata; class Mammalia; order Rodentia; family Muridae; genus Lophiomys; species Lophiomys imhausi. The sequence continues at coordinate 3,496,194 of CAJQZJ010000279.1, forward strand.
CAAGAACTTCAAGCCCTTGAAGAAAGAAATGGAAGAGGCCTTTAGAAGATGGAAAGATCTCCCATGCTCATGGATAGGTAGGATCAACATAATAAAAATGGCCATCCTACCAAAAGCAATACATAGATTCAATGCAATTCCTATCAAAATACCAACACAATTTTTTATAGACTTGGAAAGAGCTATTCTCAATTTCATATGGAAAAACAAAAAGCCCAGAATAGCTAAATCAATCCTGTACAATAAAAACACATCTGGAGGTATTACCATCCCAGATTTCAAGCTGTAGTACAGAGCAATAGTTGTAAAAACAGCATGGTATTGATATAGAAACAGACGAGTAGATCAATGGAATTGAATTGAAGATCCAGAAATTGACCCACACACTTATGGCCACCTAATTTTTGACAAAGAAGCCAAAATGGCACAATGGAAGAAGGACAGCATCTTCAACAAATGGTGCTGGTCCAACAGGATGTCCATTTGTAAAAGAATGAAGTTAGACCCATACTTATCACCTTGTACAAAACTTAAGTCCAAGTGGATCAAAGACCTTAACATAAGGCCGGTCACACTAAATCTACTAGAAGAAAAAGTGGGAGTAACCATCGAACTAATCGGCACAGGCGACAACTTCCTGAACAGAACACCAACAGCTCAGGACTTGAGATCAACAATCAATAAATGGGACCTCATGAAACTGAAAAGCTTCTGTAAGGCAAAGGACACTGTCATTCGAACAAAACGGCAGCCTACAGACTGGGAGAAAATCTTCACCAACCCCACATCTGACAGAGGGCTAATATCCAAAATCTACAAAGAACTCAAGAAATTAAATGCCAAGAAACCAAATAATCCAATCAAAAAATGGGGGACAGAGCTAAATAGAGAATTCACAAAGGAGGAATCCCTAATGGCTGAGAGACTCTTGAAGAAATGCTCAACATCCTTAATCATCAGAGAAATGCAACTCAAGACGACTCTGAGATTCCATCTCACACCTGTCAGAATGGCTAAGATCAAAAACTCAAATGACAGCACATGCTAGCGAGGGTGTGGAGAAAGGGGTACCCTACTCCATTGCTGGTGGGAATGCAGGCTTGTGCAACCACTATGGAGGTCAGTCTGGCGATATCTTAAAAAACTTGGAATAGCTCTGCCTCAGGACCCAGACATACCACTTCTGGGTATACACCCAAATGCATCTTCATGGAATCATAAGGAAGTTTCCTCATCTATGTTTATAGCAGCCTTATTTGTAATAGCTAGAAACTGGAAACAACCCAGATGTCCCTCAACCGAAGAATGGGTTAAAAAACTATGGTACTTCTACACAATGGAATATTATTCAGCTATCAGGAACAATGAAATTATGCAATTTGCTGCCAAATGGATGGAACTAGAAAAGCTCATCCTGAGTGAACTAACCCAAACTCAGAAGGACACATATGGCATCTATTCACTTATAGTAGGATTTTAGCTCTATAGAGAAGGTATCGATACTACAACTAACAGACCAAAGGGAACTTGTACATAGACCTCTTATTTTTAATTTTTATTCTTTATTTATTTTTTATATTTTACTTATATTTTTTCTATTTTTTAGTCTTTTTTATCTATTGAATGATTATTGGTTTGTTAGTTTAGTAGTTCTCTCTCCTGGCCAACAAGACATTTTTCACTGATGGTACTGCTTCCTAGATCCCCAATGAATGAAGAGGCAATTTGGCCCTCATACGACCTCTCAACTGAGATGAGGGACTGTTATATAAGGACACCCCACCCCAGAGAAATAGGATGGAAGGGATAGGAGGTAAAGAAAAAAAAATGAAATGTGATGTTTCGGCCTTTTACTATTAACTGTCATAAACTGTTTAGGATAATTAAGAAATGCAAACTAATGATTATGCAAGGCAGTCATTCTTTTAGGTACTATGACAGCCCATTATAGTTACTTGCTAAGCTAATCAGAAATAAACCTGCTAAGAGACAAGCAACATCTGCTTACCCTAATATAAGAGATAGATAGGGCCTCTTCCAAAACCTCAAGAGATCTGCAGAATATGGCATTCAAAGATGTTTTCATAACTTTAGATTTTTTTTATATCAAGACATATCAACTCCTGACAGAACCCCCTATTCTCCTCCAAGTAGAAGATGAGCATCGAAGAATCTCCAGTGGGAGATGATTGAATTAGTCGCAAGCCTATCTCTTGGTAGGAAAAGCCCCTTGCTCCAACTGTAGATAGAATGCTGTCCAAAAAGGACAAAACCTGGAAGCAGGTAAGTCGACAGCCGAGCTCTGCCAAGACAGGGTAGGTAAGTCCTTCATAACCCCTTCTCTACAATCAATGTCTGTCAGAGAAACGGGGCCAAATGACTGAAGATCGATGCTGTAATGTATGGAGAGATAATGGGAACTGTCCAGGCAGCCACAGGTATGTCATTTCTTAGTTTGGGAAGCCGCAGGCCCTGTACTTCCTATAAAATCAGATATATTTATCCCTCTCAGGTCTCTGAGGTGGTTGAAGAACAGAAAGCTAAAGTCTCATAATTAAATTTTGAGTTGTTTAGGAGTCAAGAGAGTGTTATAGATCTAAGAAGATACTTTACAAATTTTGTTGCAAGTTAGTATGAATGTTAAGTCAGATATAGAACTTTAAACTCATGGAGATGTTTAGATAGTAGAATGTTAAAGTCAGGTACCAAATATATATGGACTGGTCATTGGGAATGTATGATAAGCCATATAACCCTCATAACTGTGGCCTAATTACCTCTGTTGTACTGTATTGTATTTATTAATTTAAGAGAAAGAGCCATTTGTTGGACTGAAAGGGGAAACTGTAGGGGGAAATAAGATATACCTTAAACTTAAAAAAAAAAGGGAAGAGGATGGGGGGTTGAGGCTGGGAGGGTGTGACTGGAGGGGGGATAGCGAGGGGACTGCGATTGAGATGTAACTTGAAGACATAAAAAATAAAGGAAAAAAAAGAGAGAAAAAAAGAAAAAAATACTCAACAAAATACTTGCAAACTAAATCAAAAAATATTTCAAAATTATACACTATAATCAAGCGAGCTTTATCCCATGGATGCAGGGGTAGTTCAACATATGAAAATAGATCAATGTAAGCCACCATATAAACAAGCTGATAGAAAAAAAAACAAAAACACATGATCATCTCATTAGATGCCTGAAAAAGTATCCAACAAAATCCAACACCCCTTCATGTTAAAAGTCCCAGAGAGTTCTGGCATACAAGGACTATACCTAAACTTAATAAAGGCATTATATAGAAATCCAGTAGTCAACATCAAATTAAATGAGAGTAAATTAAAGAATTTTCACTAAAATCAGGGACAAGGCAAAGCTGCCCATTCTACATATATCTTCAATATAATACTTGAAGTTCTACCTGGAGGAATGAGACAACTAAAGGAGATCAAGGGGATATAAATTGGAAAGGAAGAAGACAAGGTATCCCTGTTTGCAGGTGATATGATAGTATATATAAGTGACCCCAAAAATTCTAAAAGAGAACTCCTACAGCAAATAAACACCTTCAGCAATGTGCCTGGATATAAATTTAACTCTAAAAAATCAGAAGCACTTATTTACACAAAAGATAATGCCCTCAGAAAGAAATTAGGGAAACAACACTCTTTACTAAGACCACAAATAATGTAAAGCACCCGGGGTAACTCTAACTAAGCAAGTGAAAGACCTGTATGACAAGAACTTCAAATCCCTAAAAAAAGAAATTGAAGAAGATATCAGAAGATGGAAAGATCTCTCATGCTTATGTATAGGTAGGATCAACATATTAATAATAGCCATACTACTAAAAGCAATATATAGATTCAATACAATCTTATCAAAATACCAATACAATTCTTTATAGTCCCTGAAAGAACAATTCTCAACTTCATATGGAGAAACAAAAAACCCAGAATAGTTAAATAAACACCTGGATAATAAGAGAACATGAGGAGGTATCACCATCCCTGATCTCAAGCTATACTACAGAGCAATAGCAATAAAAACAGTTGGGTACTGGTATAGAAAACATGAATTAATGGAATAGAATCCAAGACCCATAAATAAACCCACACACCTAAGGTCACTTAATTTATGACAAAGAAGTCAAAATCATACAATGGGAAAAGGACAGCATCTTCAACAAATGTAGCTTGTCTAACTGTATGTCAACATGTAAGAGTGAAAATAGACCCATTTTTACCACCTTGCACAAAACCTAAGTCCAAGTGGATCAAAGACCTCAACATAAAACTGGACACACTAAATGTAATAGAAGAGAAAGTGGGGAAAAGCTTCAAAGTCATTGGCACAGGGGACAATTTCCTGAACAGAACACCAGTACCTCAGGCTCTACGACCAACAGTTGATAAATGGGACCTCATGAACCTGAAAAGCTTCTGTAAGGCAAAGGACACTGTCATTAGAACAAAACGGCAACCTACAGATTGGGAAAACATCTTTGCCAACCCTACATCTGATAGAGGGCTAATATACAAAATTTATAAAGAACTCAAGAAATTAAACACCAAGAAACCAAATAATCCAAAAAATGGGGAACAGAGCTAAACCAAGAATTCACAAAAGAGGAATATCTAATGAACGAGAGACACTTGAAGAAATCCTCACCATCCTCATTCATCAGGGATATGGAACCCAAAATAAATCTGAGATTCCATTTGACACCTGTCAGAATGGCTAATGTCAGAAAACTCAAGTGGCAGCACATGCTGAAGAGGTTGTGGAGAAAGGAGAACACTCCTCCATTGCTGGTGGGAGTGCAAACTTGTTCAATCACTTTGAAAAGCAGTCTGGCAATATCTTAGAAAACTTGGAATAGTTCTACCTCAAGACCCAACCATAGTGCTCCTGGGCATACACTCAAAAGAGTCTTCACCAAACTGCAAGGACAGCAGCTCAACTGTGTTCATAGCAGCTTTATTCCTAATATCTAGAAACTGGAAACAACCAAGATGCCCTTCAGCTGAAGAATGGATTCAAAAAAACTATGGTACATTTACAAAATGAAATACTACTCAGCTATCAGAAACAAAGAAATCATGCAATTTTCTTCCAAATGGATGGAACTAGAAAGGTTATCCTGAGTGAGCTAACCTAGACTCAGAAAGATACACATGCCATTTATTCACTTTTAGACACATAGCACAGGAAAACAATCCAAAAACCCACAGACCCCAAAACAGGAACCTAGCATAACTATGCTAGGAGAAATTCCACCCAGCAGCAGAACAAAGCAGATGCTGAGACACACAATCAAACATTAGTTGTATCTCTGCGAGCCTGACACAAGAGAGGGAGGAGGAATAGAGAGACCCAGAGGGTCAAGATGAACACATGAAGATCAATAGAACCAACCAAAGTAGGCCCCTAGAGGCTTAAAGAGACTGAAGCAATAAAAAACAGAAGAAGAATAGGAGAAGAAGAAGAAGAAGAAGAAGAAGAAGAAGAAGAAGAAGAAGAAGAAGAAGAAGAAGAAGAAGGCTTAGATTAATCTAGACTCACCTATACAAATATAGATGATAGGCAACTTGGTGGTCATATAGCTCCCTTAGCAAGTGGGGAGGAGCAGTCTCAGTCATGGATTTTGTTACCTGTTAGTAGGTAATGAATACCCTAGCTGAGCTGCCATGGTATGCCCCAGAGCAAGAGGAATCTCTTAGCCTTCATGTGACTGATGAACTGACGGGGACTGATATGTCACCATCCCTGACACAGGAGGAGAAGCAGAGTTGGAAGAGGGGTAGAGAGTGAGAGGGTGGGACTAGGACGTGAGGAGGGAGCAGGCTGTGATTGAGATGTAACATGAATTAGTTAATACACGTTAGAAAAAGAATGTGGAATTCAATGCACATAAGTGAATAAAAATCTACCTCCACTTTTTACTCTCTGTATAACATTGACTAATTAATTTCCATGTATTTACTCTAAAGAGTTCAGTTAACTTTCCTCAGGACAATTGTAGGCACAGAAGTGAGGTCAGTCATGAAACTCTCAGTTTGCTCCTGGACAAGCTTTCTGTTATTAGTCTATTGTCCTATCCATCTCTTTTTCAGTATGAGTTTTTCTGGGTATGATCCTTGGCCAAGACTTGACCTATCCTTTGGATGGTGAGCATCACCTAGCAGCAACAAATATTCTCAAGTTTTCCATCTTTTTTCCTTCTCATCTCTCTGAAGCCGAAGTAAGACATAGTTAATGAAACTACATTGCCTAGAGTCTTGTGCTTATTTATACAGTGAGAGTTGTGAATCAATGTATGTCTCAACAACAGGTTACTACCGATTTGCTGATTATTGTGAGAATAGCTTTAGCTTGGAAATGGAGTTTGAAGAGGTATAACCAAGGTAAGAAAAAGACATGAGTGTGGGCCATGACCTAATATGACCCTGGCATTCTTAAAGGAGGAAGAACTGGCTATCTGAAGACAGAATAAAAGGGAAAATGCCAAATTACAACAGAGAATAAACTGAAGCACTATAGGTACAAGCTGATAACTATGAAGGAACAGAGGCCAGTACCCAAAGGCAGAGTCAAATCAGGAAGAGCCAAGAAATGGTTTAACAGGTCTCAGAGGGTGCATCCCTGTTTGTTACCTTGATTTTCATAGTCACTCAAGAACTGCAAGATAATAAATTTTGCTGCTTATAAATCACCTGAATTGTGTTACGTTGCTGATATAAACTTAGAATTCTAATACAAGAGATTCTAAACATTTCTTAAGAAAACCTTCATGATATATCCAAAGACTGTGATCACCACAGGTATCTATAGTACTTGGAACATGTTTCCTTGAGTTCTCTGGTGTACTTGATTTTTGGAATGGTATGAGCATGGAATCATGTAGTGGTGGTACTTCAAGGGAAAAAATGGCATGACAATGATTAATTTCTTTCAGCTATCAAGGGATTTTGGTTGCAAGAAAATAGGGTGACTAATCAAAGATGGGAGTGAATATCCAACGTTTCCTTCTCCATTTAATGGCTTCTAGTTTTTAATAGTCTTTCCTGTGAAGCATATTGTGATTTGAATGTTAGATACCTCCCCATACACTTATGTGTTTGAATACTTGTTCCCTAGTGGGTAGTGCAGTTTTGGATTTATGATACATTCTTGGGGTAGAACCACATTGGAGGAAATGAGTCTCTCACAGTGGGCCTTAAGTATGATACCTGGGCTCAACTTTCTGTTTATTCCTTCCTCATTGTAAATACAATGAGACCAGCTACTTCATACTCTGGCTATCATGCCATGCACACCATGATATAATGTACCCCCCTTTAAATTATGAGCCAAACATACCTTTCTATCTCAAGTTGCTTCTTCTCAGGTAAGGAATCACAACAATGAGAAAAGTAATGTTGACACATCTATAATTCTTCTACATCTTAAAATATGAATCATAAAGCATTATGCCATATAATTTCCCAAATATGTGAAATGTCCAATAGTTACAATAAATATGCCTCTTGTTAATGGAGATTTGTCAAAGTTTTAGGAGGGTTTACACACACACACAGAGAGAGAGAGAGAGAGAGAGAGAGAGAGAGAGAGAGGAAGAGAGAGGAAGAGAGAGAGAGAGGAAGAGAGAGATAATTAGATCATCAATAATACTCTTAATAAATTCATAAAGCTATACTTCAAAGTAAAAATAATTTGCTGTATTTGGGTAGGGTTGGCAAGATTTCTTAATGGGTAAAAGTGCCTACTGCCAATCATGAGAAACTGAGTTCAATCAATCACTGTAAACCATTCACTAAAAGAAGAGAATCAATTCTGGAAAGTTGTTGTCTGATCCTGCAGAGAAAGGACATGCCATAAAATGTCTATACATGTATACACGCATAAATAAAGTAAATGTGTAAATAAGTAAATGTGAACAAATTTAAAAAACAATTCATAATATTTTAATCAATGGTTGTCTAATTCAAAAAATCTACTAAAACCAGATTTGAAATGGTGATTGAAATGAAATATTTAGAAGTGAATGACTTATTAATTTCTTATTTTATTAAATACAGATTTTGCTTTTATTGATTTATATGTTCTGTGCCTTCATGTAGGAATGTGGAAGAGAGCTCAGGTACCTTAAGAGGCCAGAGTAGATGTTTTGATCCACTCCAACTGGAGTAATAGGCAGTTATGTGCCAATTTATATGTGTCCTAAGAGCCAAACATGGGTTCTCTATAGGAGGAGAATGGGCTCTTAACCACTAAGCCACATCATTAGGCCTTAATAAACACAAAGACACAGACACAGACACATACAAACACACACACACACACACACACACACACACACACACACACACACAC
>CAJQZJ010000279.1:3504576-3524172 GCA_907164525.1 Lophiomys imhausi
ACACACACACACACACACACACACACACACACACACACACACACACTTTCCCCTACACACACACTTTTAACACTCAGACATATACATATACATTTAACAATTTACTTTAAAAGTAGAGATGTTCCTGGAAACAACCCAGATGTCTCTTAACTGAGGAATGGATGAAAAAACTGTGGTACATCTACACAATGGTATACTACTCAGCCATCAGAAACAATGAAATCATGCAATTTGCAACCAAATGGGTGGAACTAGAGAAGCTCATCTTGAATAGCTAACCCAGACTCAGAAGGATGCACATGATATCTATTCACTTATAATCAGATTTTAGCCATACAGTACAGGTTAACTCTACTACAACCAGTGTATACTATAACCAGTGGTGCCATAGGGAACAGGAACATACATTTTGTTATCTGTTAATGAGACACTTTGCCCTAGTGGTGCTGCCTTGTAAGCCCCAGTGTATGAGGAGGTTCTTGGCCCTCATATGACTGCTGAACTGGGGCAGGGAACTGATATCTAGGGACACTCCACTACGGAGGAGTGGGATGGAAGGGAGAGGGGGTAGAGGGTGGGAGGGGTGGAAAAGAGGTACTGTGATGGAGATGTAACCTGAAGTAATTAATAGACATTTTTAAAAAAGGAAAAATGTTCTAACCTAATTTGTTTCCTTTGTTCACTCTAATTCAGTTTTTTTTTTTTTTTTGGTTTTTCAAGGCAGGGTTTCTCTGTGTATCATTGGCTGTCCTGGACTCACTTTGTAGACCAGGCTGGCCTTGAACTCACAGAGATCCACCTGCCTCTGCCTCCAGAGTGCTGGGATTAAAGGCGTGTGTCACCACGCCCGGATCTAATTCAGTTTTTGATGAAGAAAAAACCCCAGCAAACACTAACAAACTATGGAATTATCTGCTATAGAAAAGGAGACAGACAGGGTAAGGGTGAAATTATTTCCAAAGTTATTTTATAGACCATGAGTGTTAATCTTCATTGTGGACTTAGCTTGTTTAAGAATCGCTTATTAAATCCACCCCGGTTTGTGACTGTGAGGCCATTTCCAGAAAGGTCCAACTGAGAAAGGAGGATCCATAATAAACATAAGTAGTTTTGTGTTAAGTGGTGTGGCACAATCACAGGGTAAGGTTTCCTGACTGAATAAGAAGGAGAAAAAGAGAAAGTAAGCTAAATGCAAGCATTTGAAGTCAATGCTTATTGACTGAGTACTGAGTGACCAGCCTCTTTATGTTCTTATCACCAGACATCCACTCTGTTATAGCCATGACCAAAATAAATAAATGAATAAATGATGATGATGATGATGATGATGATGATAATAATAATAATAGTAATAAATAATAGAGTTTAAAACACCTTTCATTCCTGAGGCCTCTGTACTAATTACTTTGCCACAGTAATGAGATAGGAAATTAATACATAAAGATTGGTGTCTGTGGTTGGGGTACTGACAAATGAAAGGAATTTGTGGTTTCAGTTTCAGGAGAGAAACTTTTTTTCTCTTTCCCTAGTTCATCCTCTTTAGCCCACCATAACCTGTCATTTCATTTCAGACTCAAATTTCTAGCTGTATCTCTCAGACAGGACAAGACAATGTTGTCCACACTACACATAACCTAAAATAGTTAGATGAGTTATATGGATGAGTCAGTTTTAGATTTTCTCTGTATGTGTTTTAATTTTGTTTTGGCATAAAATTAAAAGGCAATGACTATTTCCAGTGACAGAATCCAAAAGCTGTGGTTCTGTATGTATTGGCAGCTTGTCTTCTCAACATGTTGCATGGAAGAAGCCAGGGTTCAGAGATAGAAAGATGCCATCAGAGTATAGGAGGCAATGGTCTGCATCATAGAGACCTAGAAAGACAGTCCTCTATGGACAGGATTTCACTTTGCTTTCTGTAAGATGAACTTCACTTCAGTGAGAAACTAATATTTGCCATAGAAGAATGTATATTTTAAGAGCCTTACTTAAATATATATATATATGTGTGTGTGTGTATAAATATATATACATATATATTTATAGTATACACACACATACACAATACACATAAAGTGTAACTAATGCAGAAAATCTGATGGAATCTCAGCAGAGGTCTAATACCATCGATTCATGTTTTTAAAAGCGACACTACAGAGGGCATGAGAAAAATCATTGGTATACGGTAAAACCAAAAGCAAGGACCCATTTTGGAAGCTATTATAATAGCTGTCGTGAGACTTGAAGGCTGGAACATGGTGAGGTACCATAAGGAATACACAAGAGGCAACTGAAAATAGTAAGTACCTTGGCAGGACATATAACTCTAGCTGTGGAGCTTTTTCTGAGTGTGATCTATATATTCCCAATGTCATATCATAAAGACACAGTCCAAGTAAAAGTTATTACCCATAAGCCAGATTTGAATTGGCACATTTAAACACTCTGCATTTTTTAGGTTAGTGGATGGGAAGCATTTTTATATTTGCCTACAGACACTAAACATATTCATGTCTGCAATGGAATATTCCAGGATAGACATATGAGAAATAGTCATTCCCATTGCCCTACTCAAATGGAGATGACATCTCCTACATAGAGGGGGATTATGAAAAATGTAATCAGATTTTAGAGATGGGGAAATGCAAGTTAACAATTAATGATAAGCAGATGTACCATCTTCCTTTGGTGGCTATCTTCTTTTACCTGAAGTTACCTCTAAAAGTCATCTCAGAAGCAATGACATCAGTTTCTAATTTCAAAGAATTTAGTCCAGCAAAGTGGAAACTAAACCTATAATGAGTCTGGTGTTCAACAAATCCTTAATTTCTAAATGAGTAAGAGTAGAATGTCAGTCCTGGTGCCCTAACTCGGTCTGGGAAATTCAGTGAATTACATTGCTTTTGTACACTGAAAGAAAATTAAAGTTTTTAAAAAGAAACAAACAGGCAAACAACAGCAACAACAACAACAAAAATATGAGGGAAGGTCTTGCCTGCAAGATTATCTCTGTGATTTGGACCCAGTTGATTCACGGAAGAGATGCACAGACTGAGCTGAGCAGAATGGTGGAGGAGATACTTTGACTGACGTGGCATGATGTGCTTGGCTGAGGACATACCCTGCTTCTGTCTATTAGCAACTTGCTTCCTGCTATTTTCCTTGGTAATTCACAAGCCCATAAATTCCTTACACTAAAAGATATTTGTGTTCAATAATCAATTTTCTTTCAAACAACTGATGTATGTTGTATGAACAACTCCAACAAATGACAATTGGATTTTTGTATCACATTGGAAAGCATTTGAATAATGGTGCGCATGTTCGTAAGAGTGAAATACAGGATTACTTCTTGTGGAATTTTCATATCTATTGCTTTAATGTACTCATTGTGCCTGATCATAATACAGATGAAGTGCCAGGTGAGAACGAGAAATTATGAGGGTTTTTTGTTAATTTTTATTTATTTATTTATTTATTTTTTACTGTCAACCTAGGATTGCAAATGGTAACCTCACATGGCATTGTTCTGTATGTCACACCACAATTGAGGCTTAGTGAATTCTAGTCAAATATTTGGCAGAAACCAGGTGGCGAGGTAATGAAAATACAATCTTATGATTTGAGCCCTAGACACTTTGCCAAAGTGATCACAGGAGGATGGGCTATAACTGTAAAATGGGCCCATTAGAGACATAAAGATTGCTTTAATGATTTCGGTAGACAGTGTTAAAGGTACAGTTAGGGTGACATAACAGGAATTAAAAAGAGAAGTGTATCTAAGAGGTTGTTGATTTACTTTAATAGATTCTTTCATTGAGCTTAAGATATTATTATATTTTATACTAATATATATATAAATATAATTATTCAAAATTATTTCTTCAGTAAGTCCGCTGGTGCCCAGTGCATGACACCCAAACTGAAAAGCATGTTAGATTATCTTGGAGGCCAACAGCAGACGTTTGGTAAGTGATGTTTAGGTGGAGAACTGTCTAAGCAATTTCTATGCATTGTTTTGAATTTTAGCAAAAACACACATCTGAACTGCTACTTTTCTTAGATGGAAATTACAAAACTGGAAGAATTACTTTCTGCTCAAGGATCATTTATTATTCAAGTTATAATCAAATTTAACTTTTTATTTTGTTGATATTTTTAGCATAGATTTGATTCCAATCACAACTGATCTCAGTGAAGGAAAGACTGGGCAGAGAAGGCATATCATATGAGAAGTGACTCAGGCAGGATTTTTGTTTTTGGAGATAAATATTTGTAATGTAATTACAGATCTATCATCAAGCCCACTATAATTTACTGTCAGTCGCCATAGTGATGATAGGATCTTCCTTTGGAGGTATAACTCTTGTGCACTGCAATTATCTCCAGAATGAATCGTCATGCTCAACCTCCTTCCAACACAGAACTATATGAAAACTAGTTTTAGCATCTGGCATTTCCCAGTGCTCCACCATGTCGGTCATCACTACCTTTACCCAAACTTGGTGTGTGTTTGAGGTACAGTCTACAGAGTTAGGAATAAGGGTTGATGCTTTCTCACAGCCTGCCTTTCCCCAACACATATAACTCTCCTGAATGACAGTCAGAAGAAAGACGATGGAAATTAAGAGGCCTGATACAAATCAGAGCTTTAAAAACTTTATTAAAATGCATTTTTAAAATGAACATTATTCCAAGTCCCCTCCTGAGAGGATGTGAATGGGATGTTAAAATGAATGAATAAATAATTTTTTAATGAACATTTTTTTACAGTGCATTTAAAATCAGATTTACTTTTCACCAAAACCTCTTTTCAAATTGCTCATTCTCTCTCCCCAATGCTGCCTTTTTTATGTAATAGGTAGATTATATCATAAGTTATTTTTCTGTCTTTAATATGTCCAAATCCACTTACTAATTAATGTTTTCTTTCCTTTAGCCATATAGTACCGGATAACTATACTACAATGAATGCACCAAAGAGAACATGAACATAGACTTTTTATCCTATCAGTGAGACACTTTGCCCTAGTGGTGCTGCCTTGTATGCCGCCAGTGTATGAGGAGGCTCTTGGCCCACATATGACTGCTGAATTGGGGTGGGGGATTGTTATGTAGGGACACTCCACTCCAGAGGAGTGGGATGGAAGGGATAGGGGGTATAGGGTGGGAGGTCAGGACTGGGAGGGGTGGAAAGAGGACACTATGATGGAGACGAAGCCTGAAGTAATAAATAAATAAATTTTAAAAAAGAAAAATTAACAATGAAATCATGTCAATATTTACATCTGTATTGTGTAATATGATTTTACATCTTTTTCTCTAGTCCAATTTGCATTATTAGTGGGAATAAAAACTTTTAATTGTCTTGTTAGTTAAATATATTTGTGTGATTCCACATGTTTACAACTTTCATTTGTTTGTATATTTGTTGGAAAATTATTGTAGCAACATATTCTTTATTTTTATTGAGTCTTCTGAAAAAGGAATCTAGCATCTTGTCTGTTAGTTAAATTCACTGATACAGGAAATTGTTCTTAAGCAGGTCTTGAAGAAGGAATATTAAATTATAGTAAGCAGACAAATAAAAGAAAGTACTTAGGTTGTGAAAGAAACAACATTTTACATTATATACACTTTTAACAAATACACTCAAACTATAAATTACAGCAGAGAAAAATCTAGAATAAGATATGGATTGTTGATAAAGTAAACAGTTAATATATTAGATGATATGATGTTATCAATACATTTGAAACAGCATATGATTTGGTAACATTCGTCTGGAGCTGCATGTAGATTTTTTTTTTTTAACGTGCTTCACAGAAGATTAGGTAAAAGTGTCCTTGGCCTGCAACTTCATGTTCCTCAATTGTTTTACAGCATATACATTTCCTCCAACAACTTCTACCTGCATCTGTTCCTTGGTAGTGAGAATGGTGCTTTACTCCCAACAGAATGCTAAGAACTTTGTGAAGGTAAGCAGATAAACAAGTAAACAAGCTTCACGTTTCTAAAATTAAAAGAGACTATGGAAAAAAGAAATAATAAAGACTTAGGTGTACATAGCCACATTTATATTTCAGAAGAATCAGAAAGAAGATAAGTATATCAAAACTCATGCAAGGGCATCGTGCAGTGACTGCTGAAAGATTAAAGTGTCAGGTCATTAAAAGGCAAAGCAGGTATCTTGACTCTTATAGCTAAGTAACGAGCTTTCTATCTTCCCCTAATCTCTGTGGCTGTAGTAGGTTAGTCTCATGGCCCAGGAGAAGAGACCTGCCGATATCTCAGACACTCTGTATGCAATGGCATCGAACATAAGAAAAAGAAGACTTTTGGAGTAAGAATAAACAAGTGTCATTCACAGGACAATAGAGATGTATAGAAAAGACATTCTCGGAGATTTGTAGCCATGAGCAAATGGACAAACCAGTAAAACAGTAAGCTCTGGGTGTTGTTCTTGCCTTTAGTTGTATGCCATGTTCCTTGTAGCTCTTGCTTTGTTTTTCCTAATAGGCTGACAACTAAAGTCAACACTTGTTGAATCCTTAGTTTCAGTTAGTAATCCTTCAGTACAGAAAATGTGCTAACTACGTGCATGTGCAGTCTTATCAAATATTTACATGGTTTTTGGCTTCTGGTAATGGGATAGAGCTTCTTGCCATGAACACTTATTTACCTCCCTGGCCCCACCAGGTAGGCCAATCGATGATCCTCCCACCATAACCTCCCCAGCGGAAGAAACATGTGCACCAACTTCTAAAACCACACTTTATCATTTTGCCTCTGATATTATTTCATGGTCATCTAAGACAGTGAATAATTCAACTACCTTGGGGAGAGGCATCATACTGATTGTAAGAATACTATTCTGTCAAACAAAATTTTATCCCTTCAACCCACTTAGTCAGTAATATACCGAAAGAAAGGTAGGGAGACCAAAACCTACTATCTTCAGAGGATAATTTTCTACTTTGAATTCTGTACCTCTCTCTTTAGCTAACATGATGTATAACCAAAATCAGTGGGGAAAATAGCATGAACAATTTGTGATGTCTTTGAGAGATTAATATAATGAATACAATCTTCTTGAAAAATAAGGATGTAATCATTGAGATTGTCCTCCAAAGCCTGTGTTTATTCTTTCAGACATAGTGGCTTTGATTAGATAGATGTTATAATTATAGTCTCAGGAACTATTGTATGTTTCCCATATCTTGCTTTTGACAAGAAGAAGACAATGGACATAAAGAGGACCCAGGAATGGGGACACATTGAAAACAAATTCAGTGCAGAAATTTAAAATTCATTGCATCATTATTAAAAGCATTGTCCCTTACAGAAGAAGTATGTTTCTGCATGCCCATTAAGAGAAAATAAATTCTTCTGGAATGTTCTATAAGGCACAACTACATAAGTAATGTATTCTATAATGATGGCAGAACTCATCATCATTCATCATGTGGTGTGTTTATAAAGGACATCCAAATTTTAATTAGCTTATGCTAAATGGATTTAGTATCCATTTAGGTAAAATGTGACACTTGGTAGCCTTGTTTGGATGGCCTGTAGGAACAATAACTCATGGAGTAGAATCCCTAGGAGAGTTGTTTCATAAATTGACACTAATTGTTATAGTAATCAGGAAACCGTGTACAGACAGAGAAGAGAGATGAGAAGAAAGCATTCATTTGAAAAGGTAGAGGTAAGAATTTTCAGGGATAGAAAATTAAAGGCATTTACCCCCTGTAAAATTAGAAATGATTACTACTCTACACAATTCCATACAGATTTATAATGTCTGTAGACATGTAATGACATCTAGATATTCTACACTGTGTCCTGTAAGTGATGAATTATATTCATACTTAGTTATATGGGATGAATTATAAGCCATACACTCAGAAAGAACTTCATCAAATCTGCTTCCAAAACTATTTACTAATAGAGTGGGTTTTACTAAGTGAACTACTTGTTTTGTGTTTAAAAACCATAGTTATTAGAAACAAACAAAAACAGAAAAAATAGCATCCTGTATTTCTGTTTTAAGACTCTAAAAAAAGAAATCTGTACATAG
Organism: Lophiomys imhausi; assembly: GCA_907164525.1. NCBI lineage: Eukaryota > Metazoa > Chordata > Mammalia > Rodentia > Muridae > Lophiomys > Lophiomys imhausi. Next base: position 3,512,657 of record CAJQZJ010000279.1, read on the forward strand.
AAGAAAATTAATCTACTACTTAAAACATTTTAAAGAATTAAAACATTCAAACCTTAATTGTTATCTAATTTTAATTTTCAATAAATATTAAGCAGGTGAGCATAACAACTTATATCTCTCTATCTTTACAAAGTGGATATGTTGTAATTGTTCCTATTTGGTTCATATGTGGAGTTATTGGCATCTGTGACTTTTATGATGAATGTTAATGCTCATTTTGAAATTCTGTAAGAACTCTCTGGGTAAGCAGGATTTTAACACTTGCATCTGGGAAACTTCAGGAGTAGGATACCTACTTCTTGAAACACATGTTTGAGAAACAAAACAAAAAAAAAAGATAATAAGGTTCTCATCTGCCTATTAACATCCCAAAGTCCACTAGAAGATACAGGTATATTATTTTACATAATTAGAAAAGTTATATGTAACAACATGTTCTGAATGGATTAGCAGGGCCATGAGAAGGGGCTACGATTAGAGATAGGGGTTTTTAAGGCAGGGAAAAGAAGTTAAAGGGATCTAGAGACTCATATGCTCAAAGGCAAAGCAGCAAAAAGACCCCAGTGTTGTGGAGAACGTAGGCAGTCAGTAAGGTACAAAGGAGTAAGTAGGTGTACTAGAGTAGAATTGAGGCTGAACCTTAGGCTGAAGATAATTTTAAAGATAATTGTAGGAAATTCTCTACATTCTTATGTCTTAAATAACCTTTATTGAAATGGACAAGAGAAAAGGATTATACACAGCCTGAGAGACAGAGACAGGGAACAACACTAAATTAATTAATTATTTCATGTTTGGATTATCAGTGAGGGAAACTAATCATGTTTCTCAGCTCAGTTCACTGATAATCTTTTTATTAGCCTTAGGAATATGGTTGTGCCTCCTATCCTGTATCCGCTCCTAGGATGGGCTTAACAACTGATCTCTACATATTTCTTGGCTGGTAATACATGATGAACCCATTGCATTACTTATGCCATGTAAATTAGCAGTTATAAAGCCTTTTCCCACATGCTATTATTATTCCACACCTGGCTGGGTTTGTCTTATAATGGCAGAGACCAGCCAAAATATCTATCAATTTCCCTGTTGCCTGCAGGAGGAGTTAAAATATGACCATGAAGATTGCCTGCTGAGACAATCAAAACGAATATTTACTTAGGCTAGTAATGATCAATGCCTTCTGAGTAATATGGAAATTGAGTTCAACACACGGAATAAAGCCGAGGCTCTGAAACTAAGTGAAACAGCACTGCCTAATGTACTCCCTGGTATAATTGCTTGTCTTTCTCTGCAATTTTCACAATACAAGGATCGTTTATGTACACTTATACATTTTACTGTTGACTGCTTGACTGTACAACACATTTGGGATGAAGGAAGTCTCAGTAATATGAATTCATCAAATATCCAAACTGCTTCTCTTTAACAGCCTCTAAGGAGAGAGGCAGCATCAAGCCCCTTTATGAGTTGTCAGAAACTGTCAAAAACAAAGCCTGGAAACTGGAATAGGGGTTGAATACAGTTCTTTCCTTAACTTGCAATTGTTCTAGCTACTGAGTAAATTACTGACTTAAATCCCAACCATAAAGAAAAGGACAAGGTGACAAGTGTTATCATCAACCTGCCTCACAAAAGAGTTAAAGAACTCTGTATGTAGTGTATTCTTGGCTATCTCACTCTGTTTTTGTTGTTGTTTGTTTTGTTTTGAGACATAGTTTCTCTGTATAGCCCTGGCTGTCCTGGACTCATTTTGTAGACCAGGCTGGCCTTGAACTGGCAAAGATCCACCTGCCTCTGCCTCCCAAGTGCTGGGATTAAAGGTATGCGCCACCACCGCCCGGGCTATCTCATTCTGAAGCAGTAAGACCTAGTAGAAAAAGAGTCTGCTTTGAGTGTCTCTTTGGGGATTTTGATTCCCATGGATCTTTTAAGTGGTGTACAAACCATACAAATGAGGTGCTGGGCCTTAGAGCATTGTTATTTGCTGCTTCGTAATATGCTTGTACAGGTTTAATTATTTAGGGACATTGAATTAATTTACTACTAAAAATTTCTTGGTAAAGGACACAAATAAGTTTTTCCTGAGTTGATAATTTATTAAGATCTGTAATGACTGACCAAATTCACATACTGAAACAATCTGGAACATAAACTTTCTGAAAACAGGGCGATAGAAAGTTTAGTTCTGTCAAATCTACCTATGGGACAAAATTTTTGATAGGTTTCGCTAAAATGAAGAAGTCGTTCTTGCTATCCACATATGAGACTGGATGGAATACAAATATGAATTAATTGTAAGAAATAGTGATTTTATTTTCATATGGAGATTTTTCTCTGATCTTTGTTCTGTGTCTGATAACCTATGAACAAACAATTCATTAATGTAAGGTACTATATGTTTACTATTAATGAGAAATAACATGTGTGAATTGAAAAATTCATTTGGATATCAGAGAGTTCTTAGCCATGAAATAAAATTTACCAATTTTGTTACTGTTTATAAAACTCTGCTGAGTCTGGTTTATATTGTTCAAATATTATTGGCATTGGGGCTGGCCCTGGAGTGCAGTCAATTATAACAGGGATCACACATTGAATGGAAATAGATTCTCCCTCTTGCAGAATCCATAAAATATCTATACCTTCTCATCAAGTGGTAGGACTTCAGAATCACATGCCTCTGCCTCCTTGCTGTGATTCTCTCTGGCTAGTGCTCTGGTGCATGCTGCCGCAATCAATGTGATTTCACACATTCAAGTGTGCTACTTTCTCATGAAACACTGTCACCTGATAACCACCATCTCTGACCCTTATAATCTTCCAAGCCCCCATTCCATGAAGATTTCTGACCAATACTTGGTATATAGGAGGTTGAAGTTTGATATGTAAGTCTCTTTTAAGGCTGATAACTCCCCAGTTTATTATTCTCTGTGGGTTGACCAGTTAAGGGTTTCTATATTAATTTCCATCTGCTGGAAGAAGCTTCTTTGAAGACAGTCGAACAATATACTTAACTATAAGTATAGCAACAATTCATTAGGAATTGTTCTAATGTTATGGTAATTTAACAGAATATTATTAGGTTGTTCTCTGTGGCCTATCAAGCCACATGGCCTTGGCACAATTAACTGTGCCAGGAGTTGGCACAGAGTTCTAATTAGAAAATAGTTACTTCCGTAACATTTCTACCACTACTAGATCACTGAACATACCTTTTCACTGACACACACACACACACACACACACACACACACACACACACACACACATGCTTGCCATAAAAATCAGGAGGGCCTATTAAATCCCTAGCATCTATGTTTAAAAGGGGCGGGGAATTGTGCCATATGTCTGTAACTCCAGTCTTGCTTGGGTGAAGGCAAGAGGCTCCTTAGAGCTGAATGGCCAGCTACTCTAAGTGGGTGAACTCCAGCTGCACTGTGATCCTCCATCAAAAGACAAGGTGAAGTTCATCTCTTGCTTACAGAGATGCACACAGAAAGGCATCCTCCCCCCTTTTCTCTTTCCTTCCCAAGCAACAGTGGCATCCTACAAAACATGAGAGTATGAGAGAAGCCTTAATACTTTCCTAGTTTAATGCACTAAGATGTTTCCTAGTTTTCAGTGAGAAGGAAGATGGGCAAAATTTAGCAGATTCCTTTGGCTTGTCATATAGAAACACAATCTGGGAGACTAGGGCAGCTGGAATGTGTGGAAGAGTCAGTGCTGGTAAAAATTCTGAGAAAATGCAGAACCTGGAATATGTAGAGGATTCCACTCAGAAATTAAACCAAAAGCTCATCGGAACATGTAGAAGTATTTGATCAAATGCGGTATTTGAAAGGATGGTAAACATCATATCATGTATATACAGAGAAATGGTACCTGTTTTGACTAGAAACATATAAATTAAAATTTCATGGGCTTGAGCAGAGGTCATGCTTCACAAATGACATATTCTTTAAGTTCATCTCAACAGATAGATATAAATAAAACAAGTGGGTACATACTGACTTCTTAGATTCTCACACCTCTATTTTCATGAACAGTCACCTTTGTCTTCATTAGGCCAGTGATAGGTACATAGTGTGTCCTATATTTATTGTAGGTAGTACATTTTGCCATTATTTTCCTCCAAACTTTCATGCAACCAAAAAGGAACCTGACATAATCATATTGCATATATTTACATAATAGTTTAATTCCATCTTCATATGTTCTGTTTCAGAATCCTTGGCAATGCCTGCAGTGGGAACAACTTAATTATTTAATTAATTGATTGATATTTTTATCACACTAAAGTTTTGCTTTCTATCCCTAGTATTCATGGAAATCCCACTGTCTCAGTTTCCTGCGTGTTGCCATTCCATGTATGTAATCACTACTTTACGTAGAGTAGAATGTCAGTGTTTAGTCCCTTTGCCAGACAGACTTCACCCACCTCCTTTGTTACTGAGGTACATGTACTTTCCCATACCAACTTCAGTGGTATTGTTTTATGCATGCTCCTATAATCAATTCAGTATTAACCATTTGTACTTCCCCCTGTAATTTCTATACAGAAAATGACCTTTAAAGTTAGGTTAATTTTTATTTTCTGTTTGTGTCCTAAAGTTATTTGAGTTTTCAGAAAGCAAGCTATCATAAGTTCCCCTTTTTGTTATCATGCAGTGCATTTTTATGCATTAAATGTCCCTTGGTTTTTAACAATTCAACTGTCATTTCCCCTTGATTTGAACCGCTAGCAACCACTGATGTTTTCTGTCTCTGTAGTATTGCTAATTTTTAGAATACTTCATAAATAGAATCTTATACCATGTATTCTTTTCAAACTCACTTCTTTTATGTAATTTCTTTCATGTAGTAACACACATGGAATGTGCCTGTCCATGTCTGTTCATAGTTGATCCTCTTTTCTTTGTTAAAAAAGTAAAAGACAATGAATATTTAATCACTTTTGGTAACTTTTCAGTTTTGAGCTCTTTATTCCTGTAACTGAATAGAGTAAATCTTAAAATAGCTTATAACTCTAAGAACTTTGCAGAGGCTTATGAGAAATAGTTAAGAAACCCATAAGCTACAAGAGAATATATCAGCATTCATAGGTTATAACATACATGATAAATAACAAATACGGCATTGTTTGATATGGCAGTTGTCTATATAGGAGGTCATAATTAATTTGTATAGAATAGTGGACTAATCAAACATTTGTATCCTAAATCCCCAATTCTACCTACATAGAAATTGCTTTTTCATATTTCTTGTACTTTTGGGGGTTCAAGAAGCACTAAACTTCCTTTTCTTTTGGTCTTGCATGATTTAGTTTTATTTTAATAGCCTTTGTCAGTGAGCTATTCCTTGTCTTACGAATAACATGCAACTATGCTCTTTCCATGAAATGGGAACAAATACTTCAGGTAGGCTGGAGAAAACATGTAGTTGCCAAGATGCCTTGATAAATAATAAAGGATAAAGTGGTTCTAGGGATTTGTTTGTATTCACTCAAAAGTTCTAGCATGTGGCTGAGGGGTCACTCACTGTGCACCATGAGGCAGTGTAAAGCCCGAGCTTCATTGTAGTTTCATACCTGTGTACCACTTTTCATCAGAGGCATAACCAAGTACAGTCGTGTGTTGAGATTTCTAATACCACCTCAAGATAAAATATATGCCAGGGTGCAGTTCATTGTGGTTATGTGCATAAAACATGATTGGCATTATGATTTGGATGAGAACGGTTCCATAGTCTCATATATTTGAATAAGTGGTTCAAAGTTGGAGGAAGTGTTTAAAAAAGATTAGTAGGTGTGACCTTGTTGGAGGAAGTGTGTCCTTCATTGCTGATATTTTTGTCCTTGTCAATATTCTCCTGGAAATAAGGACACATAGAATCACTCTAATGAGGAAATAAAGGATTTTCTCAAAGCCTTCATGCAGAAAAATAACAGAATCACTAACTGTGGAAGATCATAGGCACATTACCTGGTTTATAGGATAATGTATGTATTTAAATTAGTCTAGAGAACTCCAGCACTCATCATGTCATTTCCTAATCTTTTTCTTCATGGATTGAAGCATGAGTTGAGATTTGTTTCCAGTAGGTAATATGTCTCAGAATCAGAAACTCAACTTACAAGTTTCAGAATTTCATCTTAATATGCTTTTATTTGGGAATGTAAGTAATAAACATGATATCAGAAGTGATATACCTATTATTTTTAATTAAATAATGATTGTGCTTAAATTACTTTAGTATTTAAAATATAATTTTTGTGGAGGCTGTGGAATTCTTAATTAATAGGATTTAACATGCAGTAGGATTTATTAGACATCAAGCACATTCAAACTAATCCCAGATGGTATTCTCAATATATCAAAAATTATTTAGAAAATATACCAAACTCTTATTTTCTACTTTTGAAAAAAAAGAATAAATATTTCTGGTCAATTTTATTATATATATGAAACTTAAAGAGACCAGGAAGGGTGAAAAGCTGAAGAAAGAAGAGGGAAGGTGTGGAGTAATGTGAGTTAACACAAAAATACTACCTCAAAAATAAAGAAAAAAATTTAAAAAATAAAGAAATAATACAAATATTAAATATGGTAGACATGCTTAAAGTCTACCGTTCATTTTGACAAAACAAAACAGCACTGTAAGGAAAACCCTAAATTCTCAAAAATGTAAGACAGCTCCTAAGTTTATAAATGGAAATGTAGCTATGCCCATTTCAGAAGGTGTAAGTGAGGGTCGAGAGCAGAGAACGTAGTACTTCACATACAAAGGTGTCTTTATTCAATCCCTGCACCACAGAGAGAGCCCATCCCAAAATCCACCTGCAAGAAACTATATCAATATGCTATGTTAAATAGTCTAGATTTCTACTTCCTTGGTGTGGATGAGCATGCTCAATTTCAGAATACAGAATACTTCTGGTTACTGGCCTGCACTTACAGCTGCTGAAGTGGAAAGTTTGCAATGTTGAGCTTGAATGCCCTAGATGTTGGAAATAGAGCATAATGTGGATTGCACTGGAGGCTTTGAAGACATAAACTGTGAGAAAAATGCACATAGTAGAGGCTTGGCTAAGAAGGGTTTGGAGGGAAATAGAGACTATATCAGAAGCAGGGAGAGGGATCACTCATAGGAAAAGAATCTACCTACTACATTTAATAAGTGTACTGAGAACTTCTTTTTTTTTCTTTTTTTATGTTTATTTATTACTTCAGTTTACATCTCCATTACAGTACCCTCTTTCCACCCCTCCCAGTCCTGCCCTCCCACCCTCTACCCCCTATCCCTTCCATCCCCCTCCTCCGGAGTGGAGTGTCCCTACATATCAGTCCCCCACCCCAGTTCAGCAGTCATATGAGGGCCAAGAGCCTCCTCATACACTGGGGCCTACAAGGCAGTGCCACTAGGGCAAAGTATCTGTCTATACTCCTGTTCCCTTTGGTGTATTGGCTGTAGTATAGTTATCCTGTACTATATGGCTAAAATCTGATTATAAGTGAATAGGTGCCATGTACATCTACACAATAGAATACCACTCAGCCATCAGAAACAATGAAATCATGCAATTTGCATGGATTGAACTAGAGAAGCTCATCCTGAGTGAGCCAACCCAGACTCAGAAGGATGCACGTGGCATCTATTCACTTATAATGGAATTTTTTCCATTTCAATGGTAACAGTTTCCATATGATGGCTAAGTATGGAAACAGACCAAGCAGTGAGAGGTGAAGAAGTGCAAAAAGAATGAGCATTAAAAAAAAAAGTAAGGAAGTAAACTGACTTTGTAACTTGATGAAAATGGGGTGCTATTTTCTTTTTTTTTTTACTTTATTTTTTATTTCTTCAAGTTACATCTCAATTGAAATCCCCTCCCTACCCCGCCTCCAGTCCCACCCTCCCACCCTCTTCCGCCTCAACCCACCCATCCCCTTCCTTTTTTATAAGTTTAAGATATATCTTTTCCCCCCAACAGCTCCCCCTTTCAGTCCAACAAATGGCTCTTGCTCTTATAATAATAAATACAATACAAAACAACAGAGGTAATTAGGCCAAAATTATGAGAGTTATATGGCTTGGCATACAATCCCAATGTCCAGTCTATATGTATTTGGCACCTGACTTCAACATTCTACTGTCGACCTATCTCCATGAGTTTAAAGTTCTATATCCAACTCAACTTTCATCACAATTTAAAAAGCATCTTCTTAGAACACCCTCTTGATTCCCAAACAACTCAAAATTTAACTATGAGACTCTAGCTATCTATTCTTCAACCACCTCAGAGACCTGAGAGGGACAAATATATCTGATTATATAGGAAGTGCAGGGCTGCAGCTTCCCAAACTAAGAAATGACATACCAGTGGCTGCCTGGACAGCTCCCATTTTCTCTCCATACATTACAGCATCAATCTTCAGTCATTTGGCCCCATTTCTCTGACAGACATTGATTGTAGAGCAGGGGTTATGAAGAACTCGCCTACCCTGTCTTGGCAGAGCTAGGCTGTCGACTTACCTGCTTCCAAGTTTTGTCCTTTTTGGACAGCAGTCTGTCTGCAGTTGGTGCAAGGGGTTTTTTCATGCCAAGAGAAAGGCTTGCCACCAATTCAACCATCTTACAGTGGAGGTTCTTCGATGCTTATCCTCTACTTGGAGTAGAATAGGGTTGCCGTCAGGCGCTGATATGTCTCGATATAAAAAAAAATCTTGATTTAAGATAACATCTTTGAATGCCATATTCTGCAGATCTCAAGGGGTTTTTGAAGATGCCCTATCCATCTCTTGTATTTAGATAAGCAAATGTTGCTTGTCTCTTAGCAACTTGATTACTGGGTAGTTTAGAGAATATCTGTGATAGACTGTCATAGTAGCTAACAAAGTGACATGTTTGCATGACTAGGAGTTTGTTTTAACTATCCTAGACCGTTTTAGACGGTTGGTATCAAGAGGTCAGAGCTTCACATTTTATTTTTAAGTATCTCTAGGTATGATACCATTGGGAAGCATTACCTTTAAATTTGTATCAATATACAAAGATCTATTCAATTGTGGTTAAATATACTCTTAATTATGTATCAATATACCAAGATCAATGCCTATGTAGCCCAATATAATCTTAATATTACGTCCATATGCAAGGGTCAATACCATTGTGGCCAACTATAATCTTAATTTTGTATCAATATACAAAGATCAATACCGATGTAATCCAATACAATCTTATTTTTGCACAATAAACAATGGTCAATACCACTTTAGCCAAATAAACTACCAATTTTGTATCAATATACAAAGGTATAAGGGCATATTCAATAATCTGCCCCTTCTTCTTGGACTTTCCTGTGCTATGTCTATATCTCATTTTTCTCAAGCCCATGCACTCCTACATAGGAGAGGAAGAAGGATACAGAAAAGGAAAAGTAGGAATTCCCTGGGGCTAACCTCCAAAACCCATTAAGACAGGACCATTTATCAGCTTGTAGTCTCTTCCCCTACATAACAGAGTTTTCAGTTATCCTTCAAATAACCAAAAAGAAGGGCGGAGAAACACCCTCCCCACCCTCTGGGCATGGGACGTCACTCTCTTAAAGTGACTTCCTGCTGATTTGGGTCGTAGTAGACCTGTTTGGGGCCCCAACCCAAATGGGAAAAATGATTAAAAATGTTAGTACAATCCTTTTATGTTCAGTCCTTCTGTTCTCAGCTGTTTAGATGACCTAAGGGGTTTGTAGGCAGAAGCTGATCTTGCAGGCTTCACTGAGGTTCCGGCTGGGGCATTGTGTAGAGCTGAACGGTCCCAGCGACACTGGATTGCAGTGGTGGTTGCAGGCCCCCGATGGAGACAGCTATTGAGGAAGTCTGCCAGGCAGAATCAACTGGGTCACTCATCCTCCTTGGTGTCTGATTCTGCTCTCTGCTGAGGATTCCGCTGTCCGCCGTCCCCGGGCTCCCCTAATGGACACTTCGATTCTCCTGGAACGATAAGAACAGAGCCCTGCCCCAATCCCAACCCTAGGACAATTGCCCTCTTTTTTTTTTTTTCTGGGGGGGGGATGGGGGGGCTAGGTAGTACTTCTCCTGAAGCAAATTTGGCCTTCTGACAACATACAAAGCGTTATCTTTCAATCCGGGTTAAAGTAGAAATCATTCTGTCACCTTGGAGCTAAACCAGCTCTAGTGTATATATTTTGAGATCCCAAAGGACAATCTGCCTGCATCGAGAAGGCCTTTTGTAAGTAGCTTCCAAACCTAGGTCCCTCCAAATCCCATGTGTGTGTCTCTGAACTCTAATTATTGGGAACAGGGACCTGTGTTTCTCATCTGAAGGGATCAAAGATGTGTTCCACCACTCCTGGATCGAAGTCTTTCTCTATTTAGAGTTTACCCTGCATCAGGCTGACCCTGAGCTCCGGGATCTGCCTCTTTCTGTCTCCAGTGTGCTGGGAGCTGGGACCAAGGGTGTACTCTTCTTGAATGGTGGGACCAAGAGTATGCACCCTCACCACCCCGCTCCGTATGACTCCAGAGTACAAAAGACCACCAACTCTAAGGTGCCCCCCCCTTCTCCGCTGAAGTCAAAGGCATGGGCCAATACCACAATTCTCTTGTATTTTACCTTAGCTCCACGTCTTCTCTACACCTGGAGGTCTGCAAATCCAGGCCGAATGGCTGTATCCTCTGTTCCATTCACAGTGTTTCAGCCCTGCCCCCTGCCTTTTTTTTTCTTTTTTTTTTTTTAGTTAATAAATTTATTTGTTTGTTGCTTCAGGTTACATCCTTATCATATTGTCCTCTTTTCCCGCTTCCCAGCCCCACCCTCCCATGCTCTACCCCCTGACCCTTCCGTCTTGTTCCTCTGGGGTGGAGTGTCCCTGCCTAACAGTCTCTCACCACAGATCAGGAGTCATATGATGGCCAAGAGCCTCTTCATTCACCGGGGGCCTAAGAGGCAGTACTGCCATTGACTGGTGTCTCATTGCTACTGGGGGAATACTAAAAAAAAGACCAACAAACACACAAACCCACAAAAACAAAGAATATCAACAAAAAAAGAGAGGAAAAAGAGAAGGGAAAAGGAAAGAGAAAAAAAGAAAAAAAGAAGGAAAAAGCAAAAGATAAAAAAAAAATTATGTCCTTGTTCCTTTTGATGTGTTGGTTGTAGTACAGATATCCTGTACGATATAGTTAAAATACTACTATAAGTGAATAGATGCCATGTGCATCCTTCTGAGACTGGGTTAGCTCACTCAGGATGAGCTCCTCTAGATCCATCCATTTGGTTGCAAATTGCATGATTTCATTGCTTCCGATAGCTGAGCAATATTCCATTGTATAGATGTACCACAATTTTTTAATCCATTCTTCAGTTGAGGGACATCTGGGTTGTTTCCAATTTCTAGCTATTACAAATAAGGCTGCTATGAACATAGATGAGGAGACTTCCCTATGTCTCCGTGAGAGGTCCTTTGGGTGTATACCCAGAAGTGGTATGGCTGGGTC
>CAJQZJ010000279.1:3524572-3573460 GCA_907164525.1 Lophiomys imhausi
CCTTCAAATAACCAAAAAGAAGGGCGGAGAAACACCCTCCCCACCCTCTGGGCATGGGACGTCGCTCTCTTAAAGTGACTTCCTGCTGATTTGGGTCGTAGTAGACCTGTTTGGGGCCCCAACCCAAATGGGAAAAATGATTAAAAATGTTAGTACAATCCTTTTATGTTCAGTCCTTCTGTTCTCAGCTGTTTAGATGACCTAAGGGGTTTGTAGGCAGAAGCTGATCTTGCAGGCTTCACTGAGGTTCCGGCTGGGGCATTGTGTAGAGCTGAACGGTCCCAGCGACACTGGATTGCAGTGGTGGTTGCAGGCCCCCGATGGAGACAGCTATTGAGGAAGTCTGCCAGGCAGAATCAACTGGGTCACTCATCCTCCTTGGTGTCTGATTCTGCTCTCTGCTGAGGATTCCGCTGTCCGCCGTCCCCGGGCTCCCCTAATGGACACTTCGATTCTCCTGGAACGATAAGAACAGAGCCCTGCCCCAATCCCAACCCTAGGACAATTGCCCTCTTTTTTTTTTTTTCTGGGGGGGGGGATGGGGGGGCTAGGTAGTACTTCTCCTGAAGCAAATTTGGCCTTCTGACAACATACAAAGCGTTATCTTTCAATCCGGGTTAAAGTAGAAATCATTCTGTCACCTTGGAGCTAAACCAGCTCTAGTGTATATATTTTGAGATCCCAAAGGACAATCTGCCTGCATCGAGAAGGCCTTTTGTAAGTAGCTTCCAAACCTAGGTCCCTCCAAATCCCATGTGTGTGTCTCTGAACTCTAATTATTGGGAACAGGGACCTGTGTTTCTCATCTGAAGGGATCAAAGATGTGTTCCACCACTCCTGGATCGAAGTCTTTCTCTATTTAGAGTTTACCCTGCATCAGGCTGACCCTGAGCTCCGGGATCTGCCTCTTTCTGTCTCCAGTGTGCTGGGAGCTGGGACCAAGGGTGTACTCTTCTTGAATGGTGGGACCAAGAGTATGCACCCTCACCACCCCGCTCCGTATGACTCCAGAGTACAAAAGACCACCAACTCTAAGGTGCCCCCCCCTTCTCCGCTGAAGTCAAAGGCATGGGCCAATACCACAATTCTCTTGTATTTTACCTTAGCTCCACGTCTTCTCTACACCTGGAGGTCTGCAAATCCAGGCCGAATGGCTGTATCCTCTGTTCCATTCACAGTGTTTCAGCCCTGCCCCCTGCCTTTTTTTTTCTTTTTTTTTTTTTAGTTAATAAATTTATTTGTTTGTTGCTTCAGGTTACATCCTTATCATATTGTCCTCTTTTCCCGCTTCCCAGCCCCACCCTCCCATGCTCTACCCCCTGACCCTTCCGTCTTGTTCCTCTGGGGTGGAGTGTCCCTGCCTAACAGTCTCTCACCACAGATCAGGAGTCATATGATGGCCAAGAGCCTCTTCATTCACCGGGGGCCTAAGAGGCAGTACTGCCATTGACTGGTGTCTCATTGCTACTGGGGGAATACTAAAAAAAAGACCAACAAACACACAAACCCACAAAAACAAAGAATATCAACAAAAAAAGAGAGGAAAAAGAGAAGGGAAAAGGAAAGAGAAAAAAAGAAAAAAAGAAGGAAAAAGCAAAAGATAAAAAAAAAATTATGTCCTTGTTCCTTTTGATGTGTTGGTTGTAGTACAGATATCCTGTACGATATAGTTAAAATACTACTATAAGTGAATAGATGCCATGTGCATCCTTCTGAGACTGGGTTAGCTCACTCAGGATGAGCTCCTCTAGATCCATCCATTTGGTTGCAAATTGCATGATTTCATTGTTTCTGATAGCTGAGTAATATTCCATTGTATAGATGTACCACAATTTTTTAATCCATTCTTCAGTTGAGGGACATCTGGGTTGTTTCCAATTTCTAGCTATTACAAATAAGGCTGCTATGAACATAGATGAGGAGACTTCCCTATGTCTCCGTGAGAGGTCCTTTGGGTGTATACCCAGAAGTGGTATGGCTGGGTCTTGAGGCAAGGTTATTCCTAGATTTCTAAGATATCGCCAGACAGACCTCCATAGTGGTTGCACAAGCCTGCACTCCCACCAGCAATGGAGTAGGGTACCCCTTTCTCCACACCCTCGCCAGCATGCGCTATCATTTGAGCTCTTTATTTTAGCCATTCTAACAGGTGTTAGGTGGAATCTCAGGGTAGTCTTGAGTTGCATTTCTCTGATGATTAAGGATGTTGAACATTTCTTCAAGTGTCTCTCAGCCCTTAGGGATTCCTCCTTTGTGAATTCTCTATTTAGCTCCATCTCCCATTTTTTGATTGGATTCTTTGGTTTCTTGGCATTTAGTTTCTTGAGTTCTTTGTAGATTTTAGATAATAGCCCTCTATCAGATGTGGGGTTGGTGAAGATTTTCTCCCAGTCTGTTGGTTGCCGTTTTGTTCGAATGACAGTATCCTTTGCTTTACAGAAACTTTTCAGTTTCATGAGGTCCCATTTATTGATTGTTGATCTCAGGTCCTGAGCTGTTGGTGTTCTGTTCAGGAAGTTGTCACCTGTGCCAATGAGTTCGAGGGTTTCTCCTACTTTTTCTTCTAGTATCTTTAGTGTGGCTGTCCTTATGTTAAGGTCTTTGATCCACTTGGAATTAAGTTTTGTACAAGGTGATAGGTATGGGTCTAATTTCATTCTTTTGCAAGTGGACATCCAGTTGGACCAGCACCATTTGTTGAAGATGCTGTCCTTCTTCCATTGTGCGTTTTTGGCTTCTTTGTCAAAGATTAGTTGGCCATAGGTGTGTGGATCCATGTTTGGGTCTTCAATTCGATTCCATTGATCTACTGGTCTGTTTCTATACCAGTACCATGCTGTTTTTACTACTGTTGCTCTGTAGTACAGCTTGAAGTCTGGGATGGTGATACCTCCAGATGTTTTTTCATTGGACAGGATTGATTTAGCTATTCTGGGCTTTTTGTTGTTCCATATGAAGTTGAGACTAGCTTTTTCCAGGTCTATAAAGAATTGTGTTGGTATTTTGATAGGAATTGCATTAAATCTATATATTGCTTTTGGTAGGATAGCCATTTTTATTATGTTGATCTTACCTATCCATGAGCATGGGAGATCTTTCCATCTTCTAAAGGCCTCTTCCATTTCTTTCTTCAGGGGCTTGAAGTTCTTGTTATATAGGTCCTTTACATGCTTAGTTAGAGTTACCCCCAGGTATTTTATGTTGTTTGTGGCTATTGTGAAGGGGGTTGTTTCCCTTATTTCTTTCTCGGTATATTTGTTTGTTGTATAAAGAAGGGCTTCTGATTTTTTTGAGTTAATTTTGTATCCAGCCACCTTGCTGAAGTTGTTTATCAGCTGTAAGAGTTCTCTGGTGGAATTTTTGGGGTCGCTTATGTATACTAACATATCATCTGCGAATAGGGATAATTTGACTTCTTCATTTCCAATTTTTATCCCTTTGATCTCCTTTAGTTGTCTTATTGCTCTAGCAAGGACTTCAAGTATTATATTGAAGAGATATGGTGAAAGTGGACATCCTTGTCTTGTCCCTGAGTTTAGAGGAAATGCTTCAAGCTTCTCTCCATTTAATTTGATGTTGGCTACTGGCTTGCTGTGTATTGCCTTTATTATTTCTAGGTATGGTCCTTGTATGCCCGTTTTCTCCAGAACTTTTAGCATGAAGGGGTGTTGGATTTTGTCAAATGCTTTTTCTGCATCTAGCGAGATTATCATGTGGTTTTTTATTTCATCTTGTTTATGTGGTGAATTACATTGATAGACTTTCGTATATTGAACCATCCCTGAATTCCAGGGATGAAGCCTACTTGATCATGGTGTATGATACTTTTGATGTGTTCTTGAATTCGGTTTGCTAGTATTTTATTAAGTATTTTTGCATCTATGTTCATGAGGGAGATTGGTCTGAAGTTCTCTTTCTTTGTTGGGTCTTTGTGTGGTTTAGGAATCAGAATGACAGTGGCCTCATAGAATGAGTTTGGCAGTGATCTTTCTGTTTCTATGTGGTGGAAGAGTTTGAAAAGTAATGGTGTTAGTTCCTCTTTGAAGGTCCGGTAGAATTCCGTGCTAAAGCCATCTGGCCCTGGGCTTTTTTTGGTTGGGAGATTATTAATGACTGTTTCTATTTCCTTAGGTATTATTGGGCTGTTTAAGCTGTTAATCTGATTTTGATTTAGTTTTGGTAGGTGGAATTTATCGAGGAAATTGTCCATTTCGCTTAGGTTTTCAAATTTAGTGGAATATAGATTTTTAAAGTAATGTCCGAATATTTTCTGGATCTCCTCAATGTCTGTTGTTATTTCTCCCTTTTCATTTCTGATTTTGTTGATTTGTGTTCTTTCCCTTTGCCTTTTGGTTAATTTGGCTAGGGGTCTGTCTATTTTGTTGATTTTCTCAAAGAACCAACTCTTGGTTTCATTGATTCTTTGTATAGTTCTTTTTGATTCTAAGTTGTTGATTTCAGCTCTAAGTTTGATGATTTCCTGTCTTCTGCTCTTCTTGGGACTGTTTGTTTCTTTTTTTTCCAATTCACCCAGCTTAGCTGTTAGTTCACTAATATGAGCTGTCACAATTTTCTTTTTGAAAGCACTTAGTGCTATGAACTTTCCTCGTAGCACAGCTTTCAATGTATCCCATAGGTTTGGGTATGTTGTGTCTTCATTGTCGTTGGATTTTAAGAAGTCTTTGATTTCCTTCCTTATTTCTTCCCTGACCCAGTGGTCATCCAGTAAGGAGCTGTTCAATTTCCATGTGTGTGTAGGCTTTCTGTTGATTCTTTTACTGTTGAAGACCAGCTTTATTCTGTGGTGGTCTGATAAGATACAAGGTGTTATTTCAATTTTCTTGTACCTACTGAGACTATCTTTGTGACCAATTATGTGGTCGATTTTGGAGAAGGTTCCGTGGGGTGCTGAGAAAAAGGTGTATTCCTTTGTGTTTGGGTGAAACGTTCTGTAGATATCTGTTAGGTCCATTTGGTTCATGATCTCTGTTAGACTCAATATTTCTCTGTTTGTCTTCTGTCTTGATGATCTGTCCTTTGTTGTGAGTGGGGTGTTGAAGTCTCCCACTACTAATGTGTTGTGATCGACGTGCGCTTTAAGTTTTAGAAGTGTTTCTTTTATGAAAGTAGGTGCCTTTGTATTTGGGGCATAGATGTTCAGTATTGAAATTTCCTCTTGATGAATATTCCCTTTAATGAGTATATAGTGCCCTTCTTTGTCTTTCTTCATTAACTTCAGTTGGAAGTCTGTTTTGTTTGATATTAGGATGGCTACTCCAGCTTGCTTCCTGGGTCCATTTGCTTGGAAAACCTTTTCCCAGCCCTTTACTCTGAGGCAGTGTCTATCTTTTGTAGTTAGATGTGTCTCTTGTATACAGCATAAGGAAGGGTCTTGCTTGCGGATCCACTCTGTAAACCTATGTCTTTTTATTGGGGAGTTGAGTCCATTGATGTTGATGGATATTAGTGACCTGGGGTTGTTATTTCCCATTAGTTTGGTATAGGTGGTGGTCCTGTTCCTCTTTTGGTTTAGTTGCTGATGGGTTTTCTATTCCCTTTGTTTTCTTGGGTGGAGTTTTCTTCTCTGGGTTGGGATTTTCCTTCTAGGATATTCTGTAGGGCTGGGTTTGTGGGTAGATATTGTTTAAATTTAATTTTGTCATGGAATATCTTGTTTTCTCCATCTATGTTGATAGAGAGTTTTGCTGGGTAAAGTAGTCTGGCTGGGCATCTATGATCTCTTAGGACTTGTAGTATATCTGACCAGGCCCTTCTAGCTTTTATCGTTTCTGGGGAGAACTCAGGTGTAATTCTGATGGGTCTGCCATTGTATGTGACTTGACCTTTTTCTCTTACAGCTTTTAATATTCTTTCTTTGTTCTGTACATTTGGGGTTTCAATTATTATGTGGCGAGAGGAGTTTCTTTTCTGGTCTAATCTGTTTGGTGTTCTGTATGCCTCTTGGATTTTTATTGGCATCTCTTTTTTCAGGTTTGGGAAGTTTTCCTCTATGATTTTGTTGAAGATATTTCCTGGACCTTGGAGTCGGGAGTCCTCTCTTTCCTCTATACCTATAATTCTTAGGTTCCGTCTTTTCAATGAGTCCTTGATTTCTTGGATGTTGTGGATGAGAGATTTTTTAGCCTTCTCATTTTCTTTGGATGTTGTACTGATTTCTTCCACTGAATCTTCCATGCCTGAGATCCTGTCTTCCATCTCTTGCATCCTATTGTTGATACTCACATCCGTAGTTCCTGTTCTCTTCCCTTGGTTCTCCACTTCCTCTTTTAACTCTGACTGTGTTTTCTTTATTGTTTCTATTTCTATTTTCATGTCTTGTATGGTTTTGTTCGTTTTGTACATTTCCTTCTCCAGCTTGCTTGTTTTTGTATGAAAATCTTTCATGGCTTTTTCCTTTTCCTGTTCAAGCTCTGTCACCTTGGCTTGGAGCTCTTAAATGGTGTTGTTCCTTGTTTTGATTTGTAGAATTGTGGCTTCTTTGAATTCCTTCATAGATTTAAGTTCTTCTTGCAGGGACTCTATCACTTTCCATAATGCAGAATTGTCAATGTTTTCATGTGTTTCTTTTGGTGTGTGGTCATCCGAATTGGATGAGCTAGGAAGATTCTGCTTTGTTGGAGTCATAATTGCTTGATTTCTATTTTTTTTTGATCTTTCACCATTGGATGCATTTAGCTGTCTGTTTTCTGTGCTTGCAACCACAGTGGATGATTTGGTGCAGGGGACGAGTTACTTGGCTATCTGTCCTTGCTTACAGGGGGATTTCAAGGTCACTGTGGTTTTAATGGCCAGAGGCACTGTGATCTGGTGCAGCCTATTCCCAGGTTGTGAGTAATGGACCAGGATTGTTTCACTGCTCCCAATTCAGACTTCTCTATGTTGCACTCTGAGTTATCAGCCTGTAATGGTTCTGATGGTATGGGCCTGTTTGCCCAGGCACAGATTCTGTGGGCTTTGTTTGTCGTCCCGGAGGCTGACAGGGTCTGGCTCCACACCTGATATGTCTGGATTTTCCAGGATACAGCTATGGTCCCGATTTCTGGTTTCTCTCTAGTCTTCTCGCCACAGGGCTGGACCCTGTGCCTAATTCCCTTCTTGTCTGCACCGCCACGGGTTCCGTGGGTACCTCAAGCCCGGGATCCTCTGGCTGCCTGAGTGCACCTCTCGTCCCAGCAGCTCCGCTGTGGGTGCATGGACCCCTGGCCCCACCCACGCCTGTCTCTCTCCCCAGATGACCTGCCGTGGACTGGCGGGGATTTGTCCCTGCCAGCCGTGCTCTCTCCCCAGCTGCGTTATAGTGAGTGTGCGAGATTTGGCCCCTCCCGCCTGCTTTTGTGTTCCCAGCTTCCCGTGCTCTCTCGGAACCTCCCGCCCTCCGCTTCACGAGCGGCTGCGGACCACCCGCTGAGCCCCCTGTTTGTTCCTTGCTAAGGCTTCCACTATCTCGCAACCTTTTTTAAGTGGGTATAAGCTCAGCCTGATGTGTGGGGAGCCCAATAGGACAGCGATCTATGGCCAAATGGACCCTGATTCTGCCTGCTGTAAGTTGGGATCGATCTTACCAGGCGCCTCACCAAATGGGAGTTCCCGAATCCCGCGTTTAGTGGCCTCCGTGTCTGTGAGAGCGAGAACTTCTTTGAAGAAGAATTTTAGAGAAATTGAAAGGACTAAGGGATTTGGTGGAGGAAATTTCAAGACTGTAACTTTGGAAAGTGGATAGGTTATTACTGATTACCTGTTGCAGAGGACAATGAAAAAGAACAACAAATGGGGAAGAAAGATAAACAAAATATTTAGTTTGGAAAGGGAAAGAAAACTAAAAATAAAAAAAACTTTTGGGTTGTAGACAAGGCATAGCTGAAAAAGAGACTATTATTATTAAGCATATTAGTGCCAGTAAACCAGAGCCTCATACTCCGGTTATGGCATAGTGGTAAAGGTTCTGCCATGGACAGATTTTATCCAGCTAATCCTCAACTGTGAAGGGATGGATATGGGGGATGTCTTGCTCTGAGAATACAACTGGCTATGGAAGTTCTTTCTGGTGTGTGTGTGTGTGTGTGTGTGTGTGTGTGTGTGTGTGTATTCAGATTCATCATCTATGTTCCAAAGATGGCAAGGTCCATTCCAATTTGACAGCTAAATTTAGTAGAAGTTTTAACTGGAGCAGTCTAGGTGGCCCGGAAAATATTCATATAGCAAACTATACCATCTCCTTCAGGTTCAGAGAACTGGTGAGGAAAGTAATATGCATCAGGGACAAAGTTTCTGTAAATGAGGCCGTGAGAAACTAGTGAGCAGGTCTATGAAGGTGAGAACACCAAATTGTGGAGATGCTGTAGTTGTTAGACATTTGCCTGCCAAGAAGGGTTCCATACAGGGAGTGGAAGTAGCCCAAGAGAGAATGATATATGTTTCAGGAAGGAAATCTGTAGTGTCCCAGTCATCTAAACTCTTTATAGCTAAAGCTTTAGATACCAAACATGTGACATCAGAATTTGATGTTTGTTGTATTAAGTTTCCATTTTCCTTTGACCTAATCTGTCCTATATATTCATTTATTCCTCCATTTTGGGTGGAAAAATATCTTCTTTGCCATTGTAAGTTAGAAAGAAATATTTTTTTAAAAAATTATAGGAGGTCATAATTAAAAAGTTATCTTGAAATTTAAAAGAAATAAAAATTAACATTGCTGAGACTGTTAAAGACTATTGAGAATTTTTGAAGTTGGATGAAATGCATTTCTTCATCATGAGATAGATGTATATTAATCTATAGTGGCCAGATATTAATCTATAGTGGCCAGAGGCAGAATGGGGTGGTTTGAATAAAAAATGCTTCTCAAAGGATCATGTATGTGAGTTCTTGATACACAGTTGTAAGAGCAGTTTGGGGATGTAATGAAACATTTAGAAGGCAAAGTCTGGATGGAGGAAGTATATAACTAAGGTAAGCTTAGGGGGGTTAATGCAATCACCCCACTTGCTGCTCTTTCTCTGCACCCTGGGTGTAGATGAAAATGTAGTCAGCTATCTTCTGGCTTTCATTGTAATTTCATGCCCCACTGCCATTATTGGACTCCCCCACTCTGGATTCAGAAGCCAACATTAACCCTTTCTTTGCTAACTAGCTTGGGTCATGGCGTGTTGTCATAGCAACAGAAAATTAACTGAAAGAATGGTAATCACATATGTTCATTCTAATTTTACTTTCATAAGACTTCATTTTTTGAGAATATTTCCTCACAAATGTAGGTACTGCCAAAAAGTGATGATACGGTTGAAGCAAGTGATCAAAGGTGCATGGGGTGACTATTTAGTGAGTGATGTTCATCTCTGAGAGGAGAGTACCAACACATTTAATAAAGCAATTATCATCAAATCATTCTTTAAATTCAATGTCGAGTTGCAGCTCCAGCTCCATACATTGCATTTTTAAATTGGCAAGTAATTTATTTATGCCAACTAAAATACAATTGCAAATATACCAAAATAATATTTTCAAAGAAATCATGAGATATTTTTCCAAACTTATATGAAAAATAAGGCTACATAATTTGATGATTACAGGAGTGTGTAGCCAACCTGTCAAAATTTATGAAATAGTTTGCCTATGTTTTAGAACACCACAATTTTAATTCTATTTGGAAAATTGTTATTTGAAGCAATGAATTGATAAAGTTGTTTCTCCATTTTTTGATAAATTGTTTCTTTCCTTAGAGATTCATACTTACTTTATTCAAATGAGAAGTTAGATGCATTAAATATGAGTCAGTTTTCATATTTAAATTCTAGCACAAATATGTTTTTCATACCAGAAAGTACTTGATAAGATGTTGTAACTGTAACATGTTTTCAGTATTTAATGAAGACTTAGCCACCTTACTTCAGAAAAGTAAATGATGGTGCCATAACCACCATGAAGACATTCAAGGAATTTCTACTAATGATAATTAGATCCTGTGGCCCTTTGAAATTAACACTTAATGGCAGTTTGCACACCATTACCATGTTTAATGATGTGTACATAAATTTTCTTTCTTTACTATGTAATGCCACGTTATTGGCCTTGGATTTTAGATTGCAATTGTGTTACTTTTGATTAATTTTCAAAGTCCCTTTGTCATATCTATCATTGCTGGAGTGGAGTCTGCAATGTAGGAGACATGTTGACAATAGACCAAGAAAATCATGTTAACACATATTTTCCATGGTTTGTATTAGTATATTTTAATAATCCTAAGGAAGCCGTTTCTTCAGTGACACTATATTTACCATCAATATTTCTGATAAAAATTACTACAGGAGCCATATATTTACTACCAACCACCTTGAAATCATGGAATTTAAAATTTGCCTTTCTATTCCTCAAACTTGTTCCTATATGTATATATACATATATATTAAATTTGCCTAATTATTGTGTCATGAGACAAGCTAATTTTAGAAATATCTGCCCTTCTTACATGCATACTGCAATATGCCAGGATCTCTACATATTGTTCAATAAATTCATCATCAATAATGTTTTTAATTTGTCTGTTATTAGATATAATAACATACAAATAGATTATGCAATGGAATACATTTGAGTTTTAACAAAAATTTTAAAAAAGCAAAATCTTTTGTTGTGAATATAGACTTTTAAGTTCTTTTCATTTTTTTTTTTTTTTTTAAGGAAGAATCCTTACTAACCTCTGAATTTGGCACTATATTCTTACACTTAATCAGTTTAGAAATTGTAGACTGAAACTGCACAAATTCTCAAAAAAATTAAGTAGTGTCTTACTATTTGTCCTTACAAAAACTTAATTCCCCTGCTTTTTAAAGAAGAACTTTTCCTTCATCACATATTTATTTTTTGTTGTGTTGTTTCTTTTGAAGTATTTGATAAGTCAGGATGGAAATAAAAATGACAAAGAGCAGGAGAGCATATTTACTCTTGTTATGAAAATCAAATTACTGAATATGTGGAGACCTGTACCTATCTGCATCTTAACCATTCATATATTGTGGAATGAAGGTTTGATTATCAAGTGCAATGGCCAGTGCATGAACTGCATTTGAAGTCCAGAAGCACTGTTAATAAAATAAGAACAACCACCTATCTACTTAAGAATTTTAACTGCCTGATGTTTGGAATCATAGTTTGAAACTCTGCTGATAATTACTGTTTCTCTCACCAAGTTCTCAAGGGCAAATATAAAGGCTACTATCTGCCTCTGGATCACAACACTGGAAGTCATATAATACCCTGAACCTGAAGCTGTGAGAGCATGCAAACAGCAAGCCCATGCCCGTGTCTACTTTCTGAAACTCTGCAACAGCTCCTTGTCTTCTACAAAGTTTATGATCCCAAACTTCATTATTCCTCTGTGAAAAAGTTCCAAAAAAATTTCCTAATGCTTTGAGTATGTTTGCAGCTGTATAGTAGGGCTGCATTAGTAGCTGTTCTGAGACACATGAGGGTACAGATTATGGATATGACACACCCCTGAATACACTGTCATGTTCATCAGTCACTAAATAATGGTAGGTGGTTTCTGGCCCAAAGTACTAAAAACATAATCCTGATTCTAGAATTCCCGACTTTCCAACATTTCGAGTATCCTTCACAGAATTTATTGTGCTTAAACAAAAATAGACACAATTTCTACATCTTAGAGTAAAAATAACAAAAATGTAATTAATAGGAATTATGTTATTTTCTGAAGATAACTGCCTGCAAAGTATTGAAGTTTGCATTATTCTAAGGAATGCAGTAATATTGTTACATAATTACCCCAGTAATTTATGCAATTCCTTTTAAGACAGCATATGATTCTTCTTAATTGCTCCTCATTCAGTCTACCAAGATAATGAGTAACAGCCTATTATCTGCTGGACAGCAAATATTTTCACATGGCTTAAATGCATCCTATTTTATTATCAAGGAAGCAAACCTGTGTTAAGTAGCTAAAATGATTAATTGATCACTTTTGAAGTGAGTGCAAGTTCTACACTGCATATACAATAAGATTAGCAAATGTTGAAGTCAATTTATAATAGAGAAAAATAATTTCATTGCAATTTCATGTCTTGAAAACAGTGATTCTACCACTCTCTCAAGATAAATTAAAAATTAGTCCTTCTACAAGCACTGCTAAGATTAACAAATCCTACAGTAAATATAACAGGCAACATTGTTCGAAAGAGAATATGGAAAGCTTATTTACCCCCACAGTGGTATGGAGTGATGATGGAGATTTAGGCAAAAAGGTTTCTTTGGAAAGCTATTATGACTGTAGTCTTAAACAATAATGGATAGAAGAAAATGAAACAATTATGAAAAGAAAAATTCCATCTTCACAGCTCTCATAAGCTTGGGAGGAACTATATATCTTGTGGCAGCAAGGATGGAACATGAAATTCAATCAGAAGATTGATTAGACAGGGCTTTGAGAGAAAGGAGATCCTAATAAGTATGTAGTGGTTGGTTACTGGAAAGATACAAGTAACCCTGTATAAATTTTAAATGATCATTCACAAGTTCTTCTGAGAATGTTTTGAACATTTTCTGAGATAAAAGGTAGCTATCATCATCATCCACAAAGTTATGATTAGATCTTTAAGTACTCAACTTCCTTTTGTATTAATGAATAACTCAAACTGAACAGGTATTTTTATTTCTTTATTCTTCCCTCATATATTACATCTTGAACACAGTTTCCTTTCCCTCCACTCCTCCCATTCCCATTCTTTCACTTTCCCTCTTCACTAGATCCCCTCTTCCTCCTTTTCCCTTCAGAAAAGAACAGATCTCCCAGGGATATCAAGCAAACATGGCTTATCAACTTGTAATATTGTAAGCACATACTTTTCTATCAGGACAGGGCAATCCAGTAGGAGGAAAAGGGTTCTAAGTGCAGGTAAAATAGTCAGAAAAAACCCCTAATTTCACTGTTAGGAGTCTCTCTGGTTCCATCAATCCTTCCATCCCTTCTTCCACAGAATTCCCCAATCTATGTCTAACATTTGGATATGGGTCTCTCCACATCTGCCTCCATTAGTTGCTGGGTAAAGCCTCCCAGGTGACAGTTATGCTAGGCACTTCTCTCTGCATATCCTGCAAGCAGGGCAAATTGTGTGTTGAGGCTTTGTGACTGGGTTGATGTCCAAATCCCTCCATCAGGAAGACTTTTCTAGTTATAGGAGATAGTCCTTTCAGGCTCCATATCTCCCACTGGTAGCAGCCTTAATTAAGGTCACCCTAACAGACTTCTAGGAGTCTCCACTTTCCCAGGCTTCTAGCTCTTCCAAAAGGTGCACTCACAGGGATTCCAGATCTCTCTCCCAGGAGTGTCTTCCTAAGTCCTCCCCAGACCTGACCCTTCCTACTTCTTTCCTCACCCTCTCTACAACCCAGTTCTTTCCTTCCATCCATCTCCCGATGTTTATGATACTTACTTAATTTTCAATTCTCAGTGAGATTCAAACATTCCCTATGGGGCCCTCCTTAGCTCCTTTGGGCCTGTGGTTTTTTAACATGATTATTCTGTACATGATGGTTAATATTTGCTTATAAGTAAGTACAAAAAATGCTTGTCTTTCTAGATCGTGGTTACCTGACTCAGGATTTTATTTCCTTCTTTTTTTTTTTTATTTCCAAAGAATTTTTTTTTTCATCCAATGGTCAACTTTAGTTTTCTGATTTTCAGTTAGGTTTCCCTTTTTCTTAAATTTATTTATTTATTGTTTCAGGTTACATCTCCATCACAGTGTCCTCTTTCCATCCCTCTCAGTCCTACCCTCCCAACCTCTACTCCCTAACCCTTCCATCCCACTCCTCTGGATTGGAGTGTCCCTACATAAAAGTCTCCACCCCAGTTCAGCAGTCATATGAGGGCCAAGAGCCTCCTCATACACTGGGGTCCTACAAGGCAGCACCACTAGGGAAAAGTGTCTCATTGACAGGAAAACAAAAAACAAAAACCAAAAACCTATGACCATGTTCCCTTTGGTGTGTTGGTTGTAGTATAGATATCCTGTACTATATGGCTAAAATCCGACTATAAGTGAATAGATGCCATGTGCATCCTTCTGAGTCTGAGTTAGGTCACTCAGGATGAGCTTCTCTAGTTCCATCCATTTGGCTGCAACTTGCATAATTTCATTGTTTCTGATAGCTGAATAGAATTCCATTGTGTAGAGGTATCACAGTTTTTAATCCATTCTTCAGTTGAAGGACATCTGGGTTGTTTCCAGTTTCTAGCTATTACAAATAAGGCTGCTATAAACATAGATGAGGAAACTTCCTTGTAATTAGGTGAGGAGTCATTCGGATGTATACCCAGAAGTGGTATTGCTGGGTCCTGAGGCAGAGCTATTCCAAGTTTTCTAAGATATCGCCAGACTGACCTCCTTAGTGGTTGCACAAGCCTGAAGTCCCACTAGCAATAGAGGAGGGTTCCCCTTTCTCCACACCCTCGCCAGCATGTGCTGTCATTTGAGTTTTTGATCTTTGCCATTCTGACAGGTGTGAGATGGAATCTCAGAATTATCTTCAGTTGCATTTCTCTGATGTTTAACGATGCTGAACATTTCTTCAAGTGTCTCTCAGCATTTAGGAATTCCTCCTTTGTGAATTCTCAGTTTAGCTCTTCTCTCCATTTTTTTGATTGGATTATTTGGTTTTTTTTTGGCATTTAATTTCTTGAGTTCTTTGTAAAATTTTGATATTAGCCCTCTGTCAGATGTGGGGTTGGTGAAGATTTTTTTCCCAATCTGTAGGCCGCCGTTTTGTTCAAATTACAGTGTCTTTTGCCTGCAGAAGCTTTTCAGTTTCATGAGGTCCCATTTATTGATTGTTGGTCTTAGGTCCTGAGCTGATGGTGTTCTGTTCAGGAAGCTGTCACCTGTGCCAATGAGTTCAAAGGTTTTTCCCACTTTCACTGCTAGTAGATTTAGTGTGTCCGGCCTTATATTAAGGTATTTGATCCACTTGGACTTAAGTTTTGTACAAGGTGATAAGTATGGGTCTAATTTCATTTCATTCTTTTACCAAAAGCAATATACAGATTCAATGCAAATCCTATCAAAATACCAACACAATTCTTTATAGACCTGGAAAAGCTATTCTCAATTTCATATGGAACAACAAAACCCCAGAATAGCTAAATCAATGCTGTACAATAAAAAAAAAAAAAACAAACAACAACAACAAAACATCTGGAGGTATCACCATCACAGATTTCGAGCTGTACTACAGAGCAATAGTAATAAAAACAGCATGGTACTAGTATAGAAACAGACCAGTGGATCAATGGAATTGAATTGAAGACCCAGAAATGAACCCACACACCTATGGTCGCCTAATTTTTGACAAAGAAGTCAAAACTGCACAATGGAAAAAGGACAGCATCTTCAACAAATTGTGTTGGTAAAACTTGATGACCACATGTAAAATTGATTTTATTTTGTAGCTCCACTCATTTGCTTGAAAATGTCATGATACCCTTATTTTTAATAGCTGAATAATACTCTATTGTATAAGCATACCACATTTTCTTTATCTGTTGTTCAGTTGAGGGCCATCTAGCTTGTTTCTAGTTTCTGGCTATTACCAATAAAGCTTCTATGAACAAGGTTGAGCAAGAGTACTTGTGGAATGGTGGGCCATTTTTTGGATATATGCCTAGGAAAGGAATAGCTGGATCTTGAGGTAGAACTATTCAAAAATTTCTGAGAAAATGCCAAGTTGATTTCCAAAGTGATTGTACATGTCAGCACTAGAAGAATGTTCCCCTTGAAGCAGATCATTGCCAGTACGTGCTGTCCCTTAAGCTTTTTGTCTTAGTGATTCTGATCAGTACAACATAATCTCAGAGTTATTTTGATTTGCATTTTTCCAAAAACTGAGGAAGTTGATCATTTTTTAAATTGTTTCTTAGGCATTAGAGATTCTTCTGTTGAGAATTCTCTGTTTAGTTCAGTACCTCATTTTTAATTGGGTTATTTGGTTTGTGGGTGTTTACTTTCTTGAATTATTTACATATATGTATATGTATAAGTCCAAGTGATCAAAGACCTTAACATATGTCCGGACACACACTATATATATATATATATATATATATATATATATATATATATATATATATACATACATATATATATATGATTATCAGTCCTTTGTCAGATGTAGGCTGGTGAAGATCTTTTCCCATTCTGTGGGCTGCCATTTTGTCCCATTGATGGTGTCCTTTGCCTTACAGAAGCTTTTCGGTTTCATGAGATTTCATTTATTAAATGTTGTTCTTAGTGCCTGGTCTGTTGGTATTTTATTTAGGTAATTGTCTCCTGTGTCAATGTGTCCAAGGCTAGTCCTCACTTTCTCTTCTATCAGATTTAGTGCATTTGGTTTTATGCTGAGATATTTGCTCCACTTGAACTTGAGTTTTATGCAGTGTGAGTGATAAATATGATTCTATTTGCATTTCTACATGCAATCAGTTATACCAGCAACATTTGTTGAAGATGCTTTTTTCCATTGTATAGTTTTGGCTTCTTTGTCAAAAATCAAGTGTCTATAGGTATGTGGGTTTACTTCTGGGTCTTCAATTATATTCCATTAATCAACCTGTATGCCAATATCATGTGAGTTTTATTACTATTATTCTGTAGAACAGGTTGAAATCAGGGATGGTGATACGTTCAGAAGTTCTTCTATTGTACAAGTCTATAAAAACATGTGTTAGAATTTTGATGGGAATTGCATTGACTCTGTAGATTGCTTTTGGTAAGATGACCCTTTCAACTATGTTAATCCTAATGATCCATGAGAATGGGAGCTCTTTCTGTCCTCTGATATCTTCTTCAGTTTCTTTCTGCAAACGCTTAAAATTCTTGTCACACAGGACTTTCACTTGCTTGTTTAGAATTATACCAAGATATTTTATATTATTTGTGACTATAATGAAGGGTGTTGCTTCCTTAATTTATATCTCAGCCCAATTTTCTTTGCTACATTGGAAGGCTACTGATGTTTTTGAATTAATTTTGTATTCAGCTACTTTGCTGATGGTATTTATCAGCTGTAGGGGTTCACTGATAGAATTTTGGGGGTCACTTACATATACTATCATATCGTCTGCAAATAGCAATACTTTGACTTATTCATTTCCAATTTATATGCCCATGATCTCCTTTAGTTGTCTAATTGTGTTAGTTAAAACTTCAAGTACTATATTGCATAGATATGGAGCATGGACAGCCTTCTTTTCTACCTGATTTTAGTGGACTTGCTTTATGTTTCTCTCCATTTAAGTTGATGTTGGTTATTGGCTTGCTGTATATTACCTTTATTTGTGTTTAGTTTTCTCTTGCAGTCAATTTCATTAACATATTTTGTGTGATATTGTGTTAGCCTGTTCATTCCTTTCCTGATCCTATTCATTAAATATGTTTTTTCATTCTTTGTATTAATTACTGATTCATAGTTTTATTGAAAATAATTTTTGTACAGGATATTATGATAACAGTTTAGCATTCTTTATCTCTTTTGAGACATTCCTACCTCCCCACAGATCCAACTCCACCATAACTTCTTTCTCTCTGTCCCTAGAAAAAATAAGGTAATAAAAATAAAAACTATAATGCAAAACTGAAAACCAGAAACAAAGAAGAAAAAGAAAAAAATTTAAGTTAGATTTCTTATTGCTATCATGAAATACCATGACCAAAGAAACTTGGAGGAAAGGGTTTTTTTCTGTTTTAACTTCCCAGTATAGTTTATCATCAAAGGAATTCAGGACAGGAATTCAAACAGGGCAGGACCTGATACAGAGGACACAGAGAGCTGATGCTTCATTCTGTTTTTTTGTAGTACCCAAGACCACTAGCCCAGTGATGGCATCACCTACAGTTGTGTGGCCACTACCCCACCAATCACTAATTAGGAAAAGTTTCTACAGCCCATATCCTAAAGAGTCATTTTCTCAACTGAGATTTACTCCTTTCAGATAACTCTAGCTTCTATCAAGTTGACACAAAACCATTCAACACAGCGTGAGAAACAAATACCCACACAGACACATGGGCCTACCCAAATATACAAATTAATACAACACAAAATTGAACATAATAATAGATAAACAAAAGACAAGTAAGGTAGAAAATAGCTGTTTCCTGGCCCCTCAGGGGAGGACGTTGATAAAGAAATCCCATTAAAGTTAAAAGCTACAAGGTCTCTCAACTTCTGCACATTATCCAGTTAATGAGTTTGGGTTGGGTTTGTTGCCATATGCTTGTGGGATGAAGCTTCTCTAATTCTGGCTGAAAGAAACACTAATCTTTGGGAATAAAAAAATGTTGATAGAAGTCATTTTTATTGCTAAGTTTCTTCAAAGACCAATAGTATTTCATTTTCTGCTCAGTCTATATCATATCTATTATCAGTTACTTGGCTCCCTGAATAGTGTCAGACATAGGGTCCATCTCATGGATTGGACCATGAATCCAATTAGCTAGTACTTGGTTACTCCCACAAATTTTGTGTCACTGTTGTACCAGTATATCCTGCAAGCAGGTCACCATTGTAGAGTAGGGTGCCTAGTATCCTCTAATACCATAAGCATTAGTCATTAGGAGAAAAGGCTCTAGGTAGCCATCAGATATAGATTTATTTTCCATGTTTCTATTGGCAGATGGAATATGAAGCTGTTGCCTTCATTTTCACATAACTCTTGTTTGACTCATTTTTAAAAATTGTGAAATAATTTTTATTTGTAGAAACATGATGATCTGAAAGGTTCTCCTGCTTTATTTCCCTAATTCCATGTTTAGCTCTATACCCCAAGCATTGAACACAAGCATACCAATAACACAGGAAGATGGAGTTGGTTTAGGAGATGACACTGGAAACACAAGAATAATGCAGAAAGAGGGAAAATAGAAAAATATTGTTCATTTTTTATATCTTAAAATTTACCCAAAGTTTGTATGCAGAAATTTATTTTGCACTGTCAAGTAAAACAGTGGAGAAAACTTTATGCTCTTTCTGTTCTACTGTGATCATATTCAGTTGTTATGGAATATCTATCAAATTCTGAAATCACATAAAATAATAATCCTATAAAATAATGAAATAATGCTATGTACAATATTTTATAAACATTAATGATTGTTTTATATGGATTTGTTTTTCTTGTGTCATTTTCTGTTTGAAAGCATTAATTTTTAAAGACTCATAAAATTAGAAGCAAAAAAATTTTAGCCACATCTAAATTTAGCAAGAAATATCAATGCTCTAAAGTAAAAATCCTGACTTTATGACATAAGTCTAAAGAGTAAGGATTTGGTGTCTATGAGTGTGTGTGGGTGTGAAGACAAAGAAAGATATATTCCCTAAATAATATTGAATTATAAATTAAGTAATTACAGTTCTGGAATGCTTTTTCCCATAAAAATGTTGGATTTACCTATAATATAGAAATCATTTAGATGTGTTAGCAAACTCTACATTGTTATAATCAAGATGCTTTTATTATATAATTTAATCTCCTCCCTAGATTTGATAAATAAATATAAAAATGTGATGTTGAAATATTAAGTTCCAGAAGTAACATGCAGAATTTAGAAGATGAAGAAATATTGTGAAATATATTAATTTTATTTAGTAACCCTTCTTTTCATCTTCATCATACTAATTTGACTAGATAATATTTTGTTATTACTCAGATAGTATAGTAAATTTAATCATATTTATTATCAAATTAAAAATAAATGAATGCTCAAAGTGAAACTGGTTATGAGAAATATGTGTGCTATAATTCCTTATATGTTCAAAATTTAGTGGAATTATAGTAAATAACATCTTTTAATATTTATTATTTTAAGTTTACTCTTATTGTATAGGTTTGAATTCAAGGTTACTTAATTTACACCTAAGCAAAGGTCACCTTTGTAACACATACTTTACTAATGACTAATACTAATAAAATAATTCTACACAATTAGTGGAATACTACTCCACTATCAGAAACAAGGATATCATGAAAATTGTAGGCCAATGGATGGAACTAGAAAAGATCATCCTGAGTGAACTAACGCAGACCCCAAAAGACACACAGGATATTTACTCACTCATAAGTGGTACTAGCCAATATGTACAGGATCATCATGCTACAATCTAAGACCCAAAGGAAGTAAATATCAAGAAGGTCTTAATGGACAATGCTGGAATCCCTCTAAGTAGTGGAGAGAAAATAGATGCTGGAAGTGGATGGAGAGAAGGATCTTGACCAGAATCCAACACTTCTGCCACTTGAGAACCCTTACCCAGCAGGTAATGGAAACAGATACAGACACCCACAGCCAAACCTTAGACAAAAATCAGCAAGACTTTAGGAAAAATTAGCGAAAGGTTTGAGGAAGCTGGAGGGATGAAGAACACCACAAGAAGACCCACATAGCCAATTAACTCGGACAGAGGGGGATCAAAGAGACTGAGCCACCAAAAGAACTTGCAAGAACTGGCCCTAGGCCCATTACATATATGAAGCTTTTTGGTCCTCAAGTGGATTCTCTAACAATTGTAATAGAGTCTATCCCAACTTAGAAGATGTTGCCTCCCTCTGGAGCTCATTTTCCTAGCAGAGCTGCCTTATCTTGGCTCAATGGAAGAGGAGACACTTAATTCTAATGGTGTTTAAAGTGCCAGAGTGGCTTAGTACTGGGTGGAGGGGTATGGGGGAAGTGGGTAGGAGGGTGAGACTGGGAGTAGGGGAGGGAGGGGGATGGTGATTGGAATGTATACAAAAAAATTCTTCAATAAAAAATAGAAAAAAATTCTAACAAAAATTAATTTTAAGGACCACTACACTGTGTGCATATTATGTATATGTGTGGTATACGTTTGTGAGTGCACGTGTTGTGGGGAGTGTAGGTCCAGGTGTGCACATGTGGAACCCATAGATTGACAATAAGATGTCTTCTCTCCTTCTGTCTTAGATTTTTAGATAAATTCTCTTCACTGAACATGAAACTTGCAATTTCAATTCAGTCGCTGGACTTCACCCACTCACCACTCAGGTCTGAGTTAGAAATGCCCACCTCCAAGTCCAGTTTAATATAAATATTGGGGACCAAAATTAAGGTCTTTATGCTTCTGTGACAACCATGTTAACTACTTGGCATCTTCCCACCTTCCTGAACAGTACATTTACATCAATTACATATAATTCTTGCTTTACAATTAATGTCTGTCAGAGATACTGGGTCAAGAGGCTGAAGATAGATGCTCTAATGTATGG
Source organism: Lophiomys imhausi (assembly GCA_907164525.1). Taxonomy (NCBI): domain Eukaryota; kingdom Metazoa; phylum Chordata; class Mammalia; order Rodentia; family Muridae; genus Lophiomys; species Lophiomys imhausi. The sequence goes on from CAJQZJ010000279.1 coordinate 3,545,883, forward strand.
GGAGGAATTGAGAACTGTCCAGGCAGCCAGTTGTCTGTCATTTCTTATTTTTGGAAACTGATGGGCTTGAGCTTCCTGTATAATCAGATATATATATCGTTCTCAGGTCTCTGATGTAGTTCAAGACTATATAGTTATAGCCTCACAGTTAAATTTTAAGTTGTTTAGGAATTAAATGTATTTTCTAGGTCTGAAAAGATGTTTCTAAGTTGGTAAACACAAAACACAAATTAGGATGGCAACTGAGTCAGGTATAGAACTTTAAACTCATTGAAATAGATAGATAATAGAATATTAATAGCAGTTGCCAAATGCATATGGACTGTACATCAGAAATGTATGTTTGTACCTTATAATGTTCATAATTGTGTCCTAATTGTTCTTACTATTTTGTATTGTATTTATTGTTATAAAAAAGAGCCTCTTATTGGACTAAAGTGGGGAGCTGTTGGGGGGAAAAGACACATGTTAATTTTTTTAAAAAAGCAGATAGGTTGGTGAGACAGGGAAGAATGTAGGAGAGTGGGATCGGGGAGAGAAGAGAGGGTACTATACTTGAAATGTAACTAGAAGAAATAAATAAATGTTTAAAGAATGGAAATAAATGGAAAAAAGTCAGAGACCTGAATTCTTTATATATTTAAATATTCGCCTTTTGTCATATGTAGGGTTGCTGAAGTTCTTTTTCCAGTCTGTAGGCTGCCTTTTTGTTCTAATGACAGTTTCCTTTGACTTACAGAAGCTTTTTAGTTTCATAAGGTCCCATACATTGATTGTTGGTCTTAGAGTCTGAGCTGTTGGTGTTCTGTTCAGGATGTTTTAAACTTTGCCAATGAGTTTGAGACCTTTCCCCACTTTCTCTTCTCAAGAAATTAAACACCAAGAAACCAAATAATCCAATCAAAAATGGGGTACGAGCTAAACCGAGAATTCACAAAAGAAGAATCTCTAATGACTGAGAGAACTTGAAGAAATGCTTAATATCCTTAAGCATCAGAGAAATGCAACTCAAAATGACTCTGAGAGTCCATTTCACACCTGTCAGAATGACTAAGATCAAAAATTCTAATGACAGCACATGCTGGCAAGGTTGTAGAGAAAGGGGAACACTCCTATTTTGCTGGTGGGAGTGCAACTTATACAACCACTATGGAAATCAGTCTGGTGACATCCTAGAAAACTTGGAATAGCTGTACCTCAAGGTCCAGCCCTACCACTCCTGGACATATTTTCAAAGGAGTCCCACCAAACCACAAGAACATCTCCTCAAGTATGTTCATGGCAGCTGTATTTGTAATAGCTAGAAACTAGAAACAACTCAGATGTCCTTCAATCAAAGAATGGATAACAAAAACTGTGGTACATATACACAATGGAATACTACGCAGCTTTCAGAAACAATGGAATCATGCAATTTGCAGCCAAATAGATAGAACTAGAAAATCTCATCCCGAGTGAGCTAACCCATACCCAGAAAGATGCACATGGCATGTATTCACTTGTAACTGGATTTTAGCCATATAGTACAGGATAGCTATCCTAGAATCAATAGTCCCAAAGGAACAGAAACATTATATTTGTTACCTATTAGTGGAACACTTCACTCTAGTGAAACTGTCATGTAAGACCTAGGGCAAGAGGAAGTTCTTAGCCTTCATGTGTCTGATGAACTTGGGGGGCTGATATGCAGAGGTACCCCACAGCAGAGGAGGAGTAGGATAGGTGGGAGAGGGGGTAGAGTGTGGGCAGGAGAGTCCAGAAGGGGTGGAGCAAGGGGGGCTCTGATAGAGATATATCTTGAATTAATAAACAAACCTTAAAAAAAGAAATTCAGAGACTGATGGAGTAATCTTTACCTACTAGGCAAGAAAACGAGTACATAAAAAAAAAACAAAACAAAACAAAACAAACAAACAAACAAACAAACAAAAAAAAAACCAGGCCATCCTTGTGCACGGGAACCATCTTAAATATTGAGCTAGAAAATTAAGACAAGATTCCCAACACTTAGTTTCTCCTTGAGATAGGAAGATCTGGACTTTGCCTAATTATAAGGTTCACTGCACTGGTGTTCTTAATTAATAAACTATAAAAGTAGAGAGAATTAAGCATACACAGGGATGCAGACAATGACCTAAAGCTGCTGGGAAGTAAAAGGTTTATTTGGCCACAGTTCATTGAGGAGAGAAAAGGGAGAAACTTCAGGAATGGGAATGGGCATATATAACATAGTAGCAGAGTATCTGACCATCATTCTGAAAGTCCTGACTCAGCAAAACATTATGTAAGTAAGTCAACAAGCAAATAAAACACATAAAATAACAAGTGGAATCAAGGAAAGTAAAGAAACATGTAAACAAATTTAAAATGAGAATATGTAGATCCCATAAAATGAACTGAATGAAGTGGTGTTGACTTTACAGCTCATAAAGGATACAGGGTAATGGGCTTAAGGATAATTATGGAGACCAAGACAGCAGAGAACTTCAACAAGTGCTATAATTGTGATATATATATATATATATATATATATATATATATATATATATCAAAAAGAAATCACATATCTGAACAATACCATTACTGAACTTAAAATTCTAATGCAGATATTTTACATACATTAAAGAGCTGGATGATAGTTCATTAGAAATCATTCAGTCTGAGTTGCATCAAACAAGAAAACCCACATGATTTGCATGTTACAAGAGAAGACAGAGAGAAGAATGACAAAAAATATTTAAAGAATAATGACAGAAAATTTATAAAGTTTGGAAAAGGAAATATAAGGTCTGGGAAGTCCATAGAATTCCAAATAATATGAATGCAAAGAGATCTGTAACATGGCAGTTTATATCCTAATTGTCAAAATTCAAAGATAATGTTAAAAAACAGCAAGAAAAAAAGAAGTCCAGTCAGCAGATTTCACAGCAGAAAACTTGAAAACCAAAAGGGAGTAGAAGTAGTTTATTTAAAACCCTGGAAGAAACTATCAATTATGAGCAATAATGTACTCAATAGTACTGACTTTCAAGAATAAAAGTGCAAAAAGGATTTTGTCACACAAATGGAAGATAAGTTTATAATTAGAAGCTACTCATTATGAAATGGGTATAAAAATAAATTTAGAAACCTCAAGCAAAAGGACACTGATTAGTAATATAGAAAAGTGTGCCCATCTCTAAGTTTAGTCATACTTTCAAATATGAAACATTAGTATTATGGCAGTACAGTAGTATCTATAATAATATGGTTACATATATGCACATACACTGATATATATATTAAAATATAGTGTTGGACTAGGTTGTTAACATATATGAAACTGAGATATGAAATTATAAATTGAGGGAGGATAAAATGGAGAATTTATTTGTGTGATCAATATTAAGTTACTAACTTATCTATTAAATGTAAGTTTTATAAAAACTTTGAGATACTCTTAGAGCAAAAGCCTTTAAGGTACTCCCAAGAAATAAATAGAGAATAACAAAAACCTACCACTGAAGAAAGTCAGTTCCCCACAAGGGAAAAAAGTGACGGGAAGAAAGGGACAATGGATCTACAAAACAAGTCAAAGACAAATCACAGATTACAAGAAGTTCATGCCAGTTAATATCTCCTACAGTGTAACTGAGTGAGTAAGCATCCTGCATGAATCTTTTTTATGTATGAATACAAACTGGCTATAAATAAAGACTAAAATAATGGCCCTCCATGTTTATAAAAACCAAAGAGAGCAGGTGTGATTATACTTACATAAAATTGACCTTGGATCCAGCAACATTAACAAAGACTAAAACAGGTGCTCTATGATAAATGGATCTAACAATTGTAAATGTGTGCTGACAAAAGCAAAACATTCATGTTTTTGCTAATATTAGTCCATTAAAAAATTGATTAAAACTGTGATACAAGAAGAATAGGAATTTTACTTAATCATTCTCAGACAACCTCAACTAGAAATTAACATAAAGTTATTCAGCAATGCTCTAGACCAGAGCTTCTTATTCTGTGGGTTGTGAGCCTATATGGGGTGTGTAACTGACTGTTGGGATTACAAATAAAATTGACAAGCATGCAGGATTTTCAGATTGCGCACTAAGCAAATGTGAATTAAATGTAAAACACAAAATGAAATTGTGGTGTTTTGGCAGTACTAATCTGTGTTGCATCCCTGAACTTCACTGCATCCTTGGTTCTGTGCACACAACATGTTCACTTTGCATTATGCACTCATGCACACCATGAAGTGCCACCTGACATTGCATCAAACACCTGAGAACATATTACAGACTATGTGGTTTTTGAATAGCAATATTTATATTACAAATACACATTTTTTGCATTTACAGAAAATTTATTATTATGCATTGTAAAGAGTTTTAGTAATTTCCTACCATTACTTCTTAGGATATAAAGATTAACTTAGCACAGCTTTGAATTACAACTTATAAAATATTTTTTATCTAAAAATATATAAAGTGGCTTTCTTGGCATTAATGATAATAAATTCCAGCCTCTGGAGGCATTATAGTTGTGACTGCTGTGTCTCATGTGTGTCAGTAAGTGGCAGAAAGGTGAGAGGCTATGTATATTCTCAGTGTTCTGACCTATAAACATCAAAATTGTTAGTAGCATAACATTTCCTGAAAAAAACTATTTGAGACAGCCACCATTCCAGAGCCACACACACCCAGACCAGCTTCCAGGACTGGGAACAAGCCAGAGACTAGAACCCTGCCTGGACCGCACATGGGGTCACTCTGATGGGCTGTTTGAGGAGTGAGTCCTAGATGACCACCAGATTGGTGTCAGGGTGCGTAGACAGGCTGGTGTACCACTAGCTGGAGGGGAGTGGGTTGCAGACCATGCCCAAGATGATCCCTTCCTGGTACCATAATGCACGAGCATGACATAGCACTACTGAGACCACTCCTAAGACGACTCCAGACACTCAGAGACCCTGGATACCACTAAGGAAAGTAAACTCTGGAGAAATGGAAGAGAAAAGGGATCTGGACACAATTAAGATGGGCAAAACTGGAGACTCCAGGATGATGAGGAATAAATAGCCTGAGGTGGTTAGTAGATGATGCCACCTGGGACTATGGTTCGATCCTAGTCTGTGCTGCTCCTGGGGGCCATGTCTGCGTCCATGGCCCTGCAACAGCCTAATGGTGGGGAGGATACATGACCACATGACACATATCGATATCTGAGGGCTGTGCAGAACTGGCTCCACCCCACACCTGGGCATCATAGGAGAGCCAACCCTGGGGGCATTATAGCAGGAGAGATGATGCAGCCACTAGCCAGACACAGTACTTGCAGTACTCCGGAGAGTGGCCCCACACACTGAGGGAGTTGCAGGTGAGTCAGTCCTGAGGATACAAAAGTGGGAGACCTAGCCATAACAGTGATTTCCCATGGAATGTTATGGATAAGGGATAGATAACCTTCTTCCTCTTATCTCTCATCACCTGAGGCAAGTGGGAGACCTGGCTCAGGGGTCATGAGAACAAGAGAGACCTGGCTCTGTCCCTCACCAGCTGCAGTACTCACCAAAGCAGGCCCTGGATCTTGTCCGAGCAGCAGAATAGAGTTGACCCTGGCCAAGCCAACCCAGAGGTCACGAGAGTGGGAGAGTTGGCACTTGTCTGCCCTACAGTGATGCGGTCAAGGGAGAGATGCCCTGTCCTCTCACACCTTGACTTCTACAGTAAGCAGGAGAGCTGGCCCAGAGGCCATCAGAGCAGGAGAGCTAGATCTGCCCCTTACCTGCTACAGCACTGAGGACAGCAGGCCCTGCACCTCACCTGGGGAGCACAGTAAAGCTGGCCCTGGATGTGAAGGTTGCCAGTTAGCTGGCTTCAGGATATGAAAGTGGGATAATAGGAAGGCTGACCAGCTCAGATACCTCTCAGACCCAGATCCAGAACTTTGACTTGGCCAACTCCAAATCATCCTTATTGATGAACTTATGAAACACACAAAGGAGCAGGTCCTACTGATCTAAAACTACTGGATCTTCAGAAACTGGGTAACAGCAGGATATCTGAGAGGCATACCAGTGACACTCTAATATTGGCAGAGTAAAAGAAGCCAGAGACCTCGTACTAACACAAGGAGTAAGTCATTGCAATGAACATTTGCAAGCAAAGAAGTGTGGACAAAAGGGTATACTGGGGGACACACTGTGACACACTACAGCTTCGACAATGAGATTATTTTTTTTCTCTGTTGGGTAGGAGGCTGCAAGAGTAGAGGACTGGTCTGAGGGGAGGGGGAGATAAGTGGGATTGGCCTACATGAATTGAAATTCACAAAGAACGAATAAAAAGTTTAGAAATACAAAAAATTCAAAATATCAATTAACTCTGGAAAACATTGAAGATGGTCTTTAGGTCTCTATCCTGAAGTGACAAATATTTACTCAAGTTTAAAGCTTTCTGTAAAGATACAAAACATTTTATATATATATATATATATATATATATCACATTATGTATGTGAATATTCTATTTTTAATAAATGACAAATTTATATGTGCAAGTTTAAAGCTTTCTGTAAAGATACAAAACATTATATATATATATATATATATATCACATTACGTATGTGAATATTCTATTTTTAATAAATGACAAATTTATATGTGCACCAGAGTTTCATCAATATACTTTATAAGTTATTATCAACAGATACTTTATTTATAAACCAATTTAATATAACTTTTGTATCTGGGTTCTGAGGCATAAAGAAGTCCTACATGAAGAGAATTTAAGAAATTCTAGGCTCTTCTTTAATCTGGAATGAAAGATAATACTTTATATATTATCAAAAAACCAAATTTGCTTCAGGAGAAATATTACCTGACCCCACCCCCCAAAAAAAGTAATTGTCCCAGAGTTAGGATTAGGGAAAGGCTCTGTTCTTATCTTTCCAGGAGATTTAAAGCATCCATTCAAGAAATCCAGGGACAACTTGACACGGAAACCTCAGCAGAAAACAGATCAGACACCAAGAAGACAAATGACCCATATGATCCAGCCTTGCAGACTTCCTCAATAGCAGTTTCCTCAAAAGTCTACAACCACAACAACTCAAAATCGCTAAGATCATTCAGCTCCACAGACTACTCCAGCCAGATCTTCAGTAAAGCTCTGAAGATCAGCTTCTGTCTATGAACTTCTTAGGACATCTAAATAGCTGAGCACAAAAGGACTGAACATCAAATGATTCTATTAACATTTTTAACCATTTTTCCATTCTTACTTGGGCCTCAAATAGGAAGGAAGTTATTTTAAGAGAGCAACGTCCCATCCCCAGAAGGTGGAGAGGGTGTCCCCCCCCCCTTTGGCCATTTGACGGATAATAGAAAATTTTGTTATTTATGGGAAGAGACTATAAGCTGTTAAATGGGCTTGTTAAATGGGTTTTAGAGGTTAGACCCAGGGACCTCTCTGTTTTTCTTTTCTGTATCCTTCTTTCTCTCCTATGTAGGAGTGAACAGACGAGAAAAAATGGGACATAGATATAGTATAGGAAAGATCAAGAAAAGAGGACAGATTATTGAATATGCCCTTATACCTTTGTATATTGATACAAAATTAATATTATATTTGGCTAAATTGGTATTGATCATTGTATATTAATGCAAAATTAAGATTGTATTGGACTACATCGGTACTGATCTTTGTATATTGATACAAACTTAAGATTATATTTGGCCACAGTGGTATTGACCCTTGTATATTGATACAAAATTAAGATTACATTTGGCCACATTGGTATTGATCTTTGTATATTGATACAAAATTAAGGGTAACACTTCTTAAAAGTATTGTACCTAGTAATGCTTAAGAATGAAATGTGAAGTTTTGGCCTTTTGATACCAACCATCATAAAGTGTTTAGGATAATTAAGAAACGCAAACTAATAATCATGCAAGCGTGTCATTTTGTTAGTTACTATGACATTCTATCACAGTTATTTTCTAAGCTACTCATAAATCAAGTTGCTAAGAGACAAGCAACATTTGCTTATCTAAGTATAAGAGATAGATAGGGCGTCTACAAAAACCTCAGGAGATCTGCAGAATATGGCATTCAAAGATGTTTTATCAACTTAAGATTTTTTGATATGGAGATATGTCAGCTCCTGACAGCACCCCTTCTTCTACTCCAAGTAGAAGATAAGCATCAAAGAATCTCCAGTGTGAGATGGTTGAATTAGTGGCAAGCCTATCGCTTGGCAAAAACAAAACAAAACAAAACAAAACAAAAACAAAAACAAAAAAAAACCCCTTGCTTCAACTGTAGACAGAATGCTGTCCAAAAAGAACAAAACTTGGAAGCAGGTAAGTTGACAGCCTAGCTCTGCCAAGACAGGGTAGGCAAGTCCTTCATAATTCCTGCTCTACAATCAATGTCTGTCAGAGAAACGGGGCCAAACGGCTGAAGATTGATTCTGTAATATATGGAGAGAGAATGGGAGCTGTCCAGGCAGCCACTGGTATATCATTTCTTAGTTTCAGAAGCTGCGGGCCCTGCACTTCCTATATAATCAGATATATTTATCCCTCTCAGGTCTCTGAGGAGGTTGAAGAATAGATAGCTAGAGTCCCATAGTTAAATTTTGAATTGTTTAGAATCAAGAGGGTGTCTGGATCTAAGAAGATGTTTTTAAAATTGTGATGCAAGTTAGTATGAAAGCTGAGTTAGATATAGAACTTTAAACACATGGAGATGGTTACATAGTAGAATGTTAAAGTCAGGTGCCAAATACATATGGACAGGACATTGGGAATGTATGCTAAGCCATATAACTCTCATAATTGTGGCCTATTTATTTCTGTTGTTTTGTATTGTATTTATTGTTATAAGAGAAAGAACCATTTGTTGGACTGAAAGGGGGAGCTGTTGGGGAAAAAAGATATGCCTTAAACTTAAAAAAATAAGGGAAGAGGATGGGGGTTTGAAGGGAAAGAGGGTGGAAGGGTGACTGGAGGAGGGAGTAGGGAGGGGATTGTGATTGAGATGTAACTTGAAGAAATAAAAAATAATGGATGCATGAGACATGTATAGAACATGCTATGCAAGAGGTGAAATACACATTAGTCATATTGGAACATGGAACTTTCTGTAAAAGGACTATATTTTAAGCTTCAAAACAACTTTCATAGTGTATTAAGATGTGTAATTCTATTGAACATTTTTCCTAACCATAATGGAAGCAATATCAACAAGAAGGTATTTGGAAGCTGAAATTAAGAAAGAATTTTCAAGATTCCTTAAAACAAATGAAAAAAAGAAACACAAGCATCTAATTGTATGATATACAGAAAAAGAAATAGTGGAAAGAAAGTTTCCTGCAATTAATACCACTTTCAGAATACCAGAACAATAAATATAAATATATAAGTGATACAACTTCAAAGAAAAACCTAAAAACATACATAAAGAAACTATGAAGGAAAGAACAAACCAAGCACTGAGAAAGATTAATAAAGACAAGACAAAAGCAAATAAAACTGAACCACTAAGACATAGAAAACATGCACTGACCACTGGTGAGTAATGAGAGAAGACTGAAAATAATATGTGACTTCTGTAGATAAATCTCAGCCCCACACTACAGAATACTACCAAACATTCAAAGAATGACTGCTACAAATTCTTCCCCAGGTTGTCTAAGAAGTTGAAGGGGTGGGAACTTACTCTGTTCCTGAACCTATAACCAACACACGCAGACACACACACAGACACACATTATATCACAGTGTGGACTGTACCAAAGGAGCAGGGAAGAATGCTGAAGACAGAAAGAGGAAAGGAGTGAAGGAAGGTATAGAAGAAAGGAAAAAAAAAGGAAGGGGAGAATTGCTGTGATATCCCAAGGAAAACCCTGAGTAAACAGAAATGTGTCACATTGTCAGGAATTGCCCATGGCCGATGAAAAACACTATTGTGCATTGTCTCTGTCTACTTGTTTTCTTTTTGGCCTCTAAATATACAATTGTGAATGAATCTTTGTATGTAACCTTTGGTTAAAGCCATTCCTTGACTCATATTTGAATCAGCAGATACACATATATGCTCTAATTACTTGAGTTTTTTAATTTTATTGGAGCACAGCATTTTACTAACCTACATAAACATACACTAACTTTTACTTTTTAAATTTCTTCTTTTAACTCATTCTGTATTTTGAGTGAAAAATTTAATGGGTAAAGATTCCATCATATAAAATATTTTAAGAATGTATACAAAGGTACATTACAGAACTCTGAGGCTGATTGTTTTACTGACACTTTGATAATATTTACTGCCACTTTGAAATAAAAACAAAATGCTCTATACATTATATTAATTGGTGGCACATAACTGCATTTGAAGTGCTTGAATTATAGGGGTAATGCTTTTAAATTGTTATTACATTACAAGAGGCACCTTTGAGTCAATCAAATGTAAATTTACTTCTTTATACATTTATTTTCCCCAATGCATATTACAGTGAATCACATTTATGCTAATCAGTGCATTTAGATTAGCTTGTATTTATATTTTATGTAACATTAGTCACTGAACAGTGAATACTTATATTTTCCAATATACAGTTGCAATATTGAAACAGGGTCATTCTTAGAGGAAACAGAGTGCAACGAAAACTTCAAATAGATTTTCTCTTGAGGCCCATGGCAGAAAGCCTCCTCAGATGTTTTCATTGACTATTAAGCATGGTAAAACCTACTTTTATTGCAACAAAAGTAATTTAAAAGCAAAGTAGTATTCATTTCACCTAGGCAATATTGCTAATAACCAAGTAGAGAGTAATTTAGGTAAAAACAAGCCCCTTAAAGAACATAAGGAGTATATGATTTGCACACTTAAGCTGTTCTCATATTCCCAGGTAAGAAACACTGTCACATTTCTAAAAATTACAAAACAATATGTTGAATAAAAATAAGTGGTACTAAGCCTCATTTATTTCCGTGGCTTGGCTTTCTAAATCAGGCCAATATAATAGCTAGCTGTAAATGGCCTCACACAGACTTAACCCCTTCTTAGAGTGCTTTCTGTGAAAATGATAGCACTGTAAAAAACATTATATGGTAAAGGTGTTTATGCAAATGAATTACTTACACCTAATTGAAACCATTTACCTGATGATTATTTTATACTATTTTATTAATAGAAAGTCCACACTGATAGAAACTTATTCTTGTCTCAAAATTCCTTGTTCTTGGTAATGACAGAGAATTTGAAAATTCACAGTAAAGTTTGTTAGCAGTCACAGTTACCTAGCTCACTATACTGACAGCTCATTCATTAGGATGGGCTGTTTATAACCCCTCAAAGTTCATGTACTAAAATGACAACTCCTACAGGAATAGAGTTAGGAAGGATTAAGTGATGCAACCTTTGAATATTGGATTTAGATGAATTCATGAGGATGGAGTACTCGTTATGAGATCATTGCCCTTTGGTAAAGGTAGCTACATGCTTTCTCTTTGTCTGAAATACCTAGTATGAAGCTCTTCTCCAAATTACATTTCCTAAACCTTGATAGCAACTTTAACATCTAGAATTTTAAAGTAATTCCTAAGTCATCCATCCTAAGTACCCTTTGTTATTAAAGCACAAATTAAGAAATCATTTATCCATTCATCTTTCCAGAAAGTAATTTGTGAGTGAATCCTATGTTCAAACCCTGTGAAAGTTGATGATTCCAAGAGTCAGTGTTTGATCTTTAATGCGTAGGAACCAGATCTGTAGCAGTACCATATTAAAAGAAAAAAGTGACCTGAGAATTGTGAACATTTCAAAGACAAAAAGAGAGAAAAGGTAGGAATTAGGCAATTAAATATCGCAAGTTATATCCTTATGGAACAACCATACTGAATCTCAAAATTAATTTCAATGTTTTTCCTACTGCTGTGAGGAAGATCACAACCAAGTCCTCTTCAAGTTACTGTCTACCCTCATGGTACCACTTCTGGTGGCACTGTGGTGACAGGACAGCTGGCCACACTTCTTTGGAGGAAAGTGTAGAAGAGATTGCTAAAGAACAAGGAAGCAAAAGCCAAAAGGAACCATATAAGACACAAGGTAAAGCTGAAATAGAAAGAATTAAAGATAAATCTGGGACTGAATTTCTCCAGCAACCCTTTCTTGAGCTCGTCTTTCTTCACACTTGCCTCTCTGATGTTCCTATCTTCTGGGTGTACTCTGGCTACTCTTTAGCTGATGATAATATAATTGCACACTTCTAAGTTACCTATCAGTGGATAAATATGATACAATCTTGTCATTTATCCAAATATAAAAATATTTGAGAAATTATACCATGGTTCTGCAAACAGTGTGTAAATCTGGACCAAACCAGAAACAAAATCATAGGCTGTGAAGTAAAACCTTGGAATCCAGAGGAGTAAAGGATGAGGGACAGAACTAATGCTAACTGGAATCTATGAGTGTGTGTGTGTGTGTGTGTGTGTGTGTGTGTGTGTAGACAGAGTCAGAGAGAGACAGAGAACTAGAGAGACAGAGAAAGAGACAGACATACACAGCTAGAGCGACAGACAGAGAAACAGGGACAGAGAGAGACAAATAGAGATGCATGAAGCTTATATATATACTGTAGTACCAAGTACCACATCTGGAATCTGGAATATAACTGCTAGTAAATCACTTTTTATCATATCCCTCCTTCTTATGGTAACATTATTTGTCTTAATGATCATTAAATAAAATGAATAATGATAATTTTCAAGACATAGAAATTGAAGGTTATATTCGTTGAATTACTGTACACAAACAAATAATAAATATATCCTAGAAATGAGAATTATAGTTCTGGCAGAAAAGTAATAAACATTCAATAATGTTTAATTTCATTAGCACATTTTATGGAAAAATGTCATTGTTCAAATATATTTGTTCTATGTTTAAGAAAATAATGTAAGATTTTGTCCTTTTGTGTGATAATACTGGCAAATTTGTGAATGTGTAACTTAATTTATGTGTTTTTCATTGTTTTCTAATATATCCAGAAGATAAGCTTGTGTTGTTACCTTAATTCATCATCAACTGGGCAGCACTATATAAAACACCTTCAGAGCTTGGGTATTCACAGGCAAGGACTTTACCTTGATCTATATTACCATATGCAAATAAGTGACTACAATCACACACACCTGCACCTACACACACACACACACACACACACACACACAGACACACACAAAGAAAGAGAGAGAATCTACTTTACAACACTTGATAAAAATCACAATAAATTTTACATCTTTTTAATTTGTAAGTGCTTCTCTATGATTGAGTATTTTGACTAAAATATTTTCAGTGTAGAACTCATCACTATTTCAATTCTGTTTGTTATGAATTCCCAAGCTTTTCTTGCTTTGAAAAAAATCAGAGATAATGACTACATGCTAGTGACCACAGACATTATTTCATTTGTATCTTTTGGAACAATGTCTATTCCTGCTGAAAGTAATTGAAGCTTTCAAGACTTGCTCCTTGATTCCTTCTGGCAATTAAGAATGAACAACCCTCCCCCCCAACCCAAATTTCTTCTGCCTTTCTCTTTTTCTTTATCTTTTCTATATGTAAATGTCCTTTGTCTTACATTTTATTTTTACAAAGCTCATAGTATACTAAATAATTTATTAGAGTTGAGTTTAAGCAAAGACTTTTGAAAGCCATGACTGTCATTATCATACAAATAATGCTGCCTATTTAGGACTTATTCTGGCCTTTCCACATTATTTATTTTGCTTGAATACTATCATTTGAAACTTTATTCCAGAAGAGAGATAACTTAAAAATTATTCTCTCTTAAACACAAGGGGAAATAGAGGTTGCAGATATACTGCAAAGACGTCTAAGAATCCCGAACAAGTAAGAATAATTATATTTTATGGTATAGTTTTAAAAGTTAACCGAAAGTGCTGGAGAGATGGCTCAGTGCTTAAGAGCACTGACTGCTCTTCCAAAGGACCCGTGTTCAAGTCCCAGCACCCACATGACAGTTTGTAAGTGTCTGTAATGGCCGGGTGTGGTGACACACATCTTAAATCCCAGCACTCAAGAGGCAGAGGCAGGCATATCTCTGTGAGTTCAAGGCCAACCTGGTCTACAGAGTGAGTTCCAGGATAACCAGGCGTACACAGAGAAACCCTGCCTCAAAAATCAAACAAAAAAGTTAACCTAAAATGATGAGTGGGGAGCTTTCTCAAGCAATAAAATGTTTGCCATGCAAACATGAAGTCCTATGTTGAGATTTCCAGCAGTTATATATATATATATATAAAATGGGCATAGTGAGATGAGTTTGGTTGTAATCCCTGTGCTAAAGAGGAAAAGCAAGGAGGATTCTGAGGTAGATCAGTCAAGAAATATAGAGAGCCAGATCTCTAAAACCAGACTCAGAAGAAGACAAGCATAAGATTAGCAAAAGTTACTTGAGCAAAGCACAGATGCACCTGTTTCCTCTCAAGGTCATACGAGGGCCAGAATGGCCCTTTGAATGATATTTCAGGGGCTAGAAAGAAAAGCCCACACAGAACTCTTCTGTTTTTGTCTACTGCCAGTTTTCATGGACTAGTGATATGGCAAGGGTAGATGCAGGATGCAGAAAGAGTTGCAAATTCCAGACTGATTTTTCAACTAAGTATGTAAATTACCAATCCTTGCAGTGTACTGTGCTGCTAATATATTATACTCAGTAGATGATGAGATTGGATGCATTTTCCATCTTCCTCTGTCTGGCAAAATCCTGAAATTCTGCGTTTTCCTGTATGTTTGTGACTGTATTATTTTACAATATTAGGATAAAACATTATAAAATAACAATAGCAACTTCCAAAGATGAAGACATCAAATTGGGTGACAACAACATCCACCAGAAACTTACAGGGGAATTTGAGCAAGTCTGAGTTTTTCTCCATGGATCAGCTTCTCATGGCTGAACCCCAAGCTTCTCATGGTTGTTGCAGACATTGTTACATCACAGGTTAACACTAGCAATGGCTGTTGGTTATTTCCAAGGTCAGAAAGTTTTTACACTTGCCTATTTCCTCTTTTCTTCTCTTCATGTAACAGAGCAAGGATATCAGTCCATTCCCAGACAGGATCTTCCAAGACACTTTGTATAGCCATGCCTTTGTCTGAAATGATGGGTGGGTGCAGCCACTCTTCTTAAGACCCATTCTTAGTGAGCCTAAACAGCACATGAAGATTAAGCAATTGATAAAATGTATACCTAAATAAAGTTTTCCTCCATCCAAACTAATAACATTTTAGCCTGACATGCTGTGAAGAGTAATTTTTAAAAAGACACTTTTAGGTTTAGCATAAGGAGTGACAGGTGGTCCAGGCAGCACAATGTGTCTTTTCTGGTAGGGTGGTTTTAGGATCTGACATGCTTGTAGTTGACAAATAAATGGGATATAGATATTTTAAACTGTAAGATTGTTTCAATGAATACTTATGGTAAAAGTAGAAAGCCTGTGGAGCTATTGTTGCATCATTCATTGACATTAAATCTAAGAATTTAAGTGGAGAGAATGAAATAGACTTTACACATGAATACCAGCTTTAGTAACTATATGGGATTCAAGCTTAAATGTGGTACTCTTTCTAACCATATTTATCTTTAGCGAGAAACTTGTCTTTTCTCCTAAACAAGGAACACTAATTATCCTTTTTATACTATAACACAAATAACTGGAACAATATGACAAATCAGCTAAATAATCTTAATAATTAAAAAAATGTAGTAAACAGTTGATATACTTGTATAGCCAAAATTATAATTAAAACATGACATTAATTAGTGTGCAAAATAGAAGAAGAAGTGAAATACTGTTAACTGTCTTTGTTACTAAATTGGATGGCCTTTAAAAGTTATATCATCTGCCTAGATCTCAGACTTGAGGAGTAAGATTAAATTGAGTCATCTCTGTAGTTGCTTCTATAATAAATAGAAACTCACAAAATATAGTGGTGTGTGGTGAGAATAAAATAATTACCTAAGTCTGAATTTTATAACATGGAAGAAAATGAAACAAGAATATATTCCAATAATTACAAATTAATTTGTAATAAAAGACAACAAAGAGAGAAATTAAAGAGAGACATCAATTAAAGGTGGCCTGAAGGGAATAATCCTTCTAATTTTATTTCACTGATATTTTGAAAAACTACAAATGGAACTGACTATGTTAAACCAATAGAAACTAAATTAAATAGTTCTCAAATACATATTTGTAATCACATTAGTTTATTTTCTTAAATTGCACTGAGTGAAATCAATTCTAAAAGGAAGCAAGGCATATTTACAATAACAGGAGATGTTTTTATTTGTTTTGTTCTTAAGAGAACAAAATCATTCAAGCTTCATAAATTATAAAGAACAAGTATTTTGTTTTTCAAAGCTTCAGAAGCTGGGAAGAATAAGACCATGACTTTCAGGATGGAACCTAAAAGCTATACCTTTCAGTGGGTACATTTGTAGCTCTTCAAAATACTATTGAAATCTAATTAGTAGCATTTAGGGGATTATTCACTTTAGGACACCTGTAATTGGTATTTACTCTTTAATTTCCCTCTTCATTGCCTTTTATTATAAACTAACATGTTAATTATTGAAATGTTTTAGCCTTGTTTTCTATAATGTTATAAAATTCAAATCCAGTTAATATTTTATCCTCATATATGACCTCATATGTCAGAGGGTAGCAAGTGAGTCCACTAAAGCATTGCTGAAGCCTCCTCTAGAAAACCTTCAATTCTCAGGGGAGAGGCCTTAGTAAGGATCCCTTTTTAATATCCCATCTCTTGTTATACCACCCTAGCTATCCAAAATTTGAGGGAGGGTATGGGCCATCAATGACAGATAAGAAAAGTGAAAACAGGTAGCATTTGAGTAACATACAAATAGAATGTTGCAATTAATACTTCACCCTCAATTCAAACCTGATCAGTAAAGAATTGCTGAGGATGTCATAGACTCTAAGGTCACTAACTATGACTGCCGAGTTAAACTGTGATGGCATCAACTGCCTTGTATGTATTTTGGGTTATGTCTATAGACATATAATAATGTCAGCCTTAATTAGACAAGCTTCTCTTTGCAATGTACAGTGGTAAAGATAGACAAGTACGGCTGCTCAGGGTACTAATAATAGCTACTTATGGACTGCTCTGTTCTAACTAGCACATTTCTACCATCCACTCTAAAGCTCATGGAAAGAGAATTGTAGAATGTAGAGTGGGTTATAAGAACTAAAAGACAGAGAGGATCCAAGATGGTGGCAGCCGGCACGGACATATTTTGATTTCGGGGTCAACAATCACAAGGCAACAAGTGTTCCAGGACGCTGTACAAAGGGCACGACCCCTTCTAAATCTCACCCAGCTACACAGGGACCACAGAAGATGCCTGGGCAGGACTCCCCTTCCAAATCTCAGACACGCTAGGAAGCCTCTGGACCCAGGAATCAAGATAACCCATCCCACCAAAAGGAGAGACCCCCGGTAAGTTCCAACCTAATACCCAGCTGGCAGACTCAGAAAACACGCAAAGATAATCCCCACCCTGCTGGGCACTCCCAGGTCTCACACAGACGATCCAATTATCTAGCGAAAGGTTGCAACCCTGGGAAGTGAGCGGGAGATTTGCTGCAAAGTGCCTTCAGACCACAGATCGCAGTCTGTGATGTCACTGGCCAGTTTCCAAGCCACGAGAGCAGCAAGGCTACTGCAGCTAAACTGCAGACTTACCCGCTACAGGAACCCACCCCCAGCAAACAGCGAGATATTTGAAACGGTTGTATATCGGCCTTATGTACTAGTACAGGCCCTTCCTGTGGGGAATCAGAGCTTACTTGTAAACAGCTCCGCCAACTGAATTAATTAGGTCCCCACCTGGGAGGCAGGACTGAATGACTCACCTTATAGGGGTGGAGTAAGGCAACTTGAATCCTACACCACAGTGCCCCCTTTGGACCCAAGTCCAGAAGACAGCAAAAAAAATTCCACATGGCCAGAGGCCCCAGACCAAAAAAAAAAAAAAACAACAACAACAACAACAAAAAAAAAAAACAGAGCGAAATGTCTCCAACAAAAGAAAGCAACGCTATTCCATCCAGCCCGAGCCACCTCACCACAACTGAAACACATGAAAATGATGACAATTCTACAGTATGGAAAGTGATAAAGTCCCTTCAAGAAGAACTTAAAACTATGAAGTAATTCAAAGAAGCCACAATCTTACAAGTCAAAACAACGAATAACATCATTAAAGAGCTCCAAGCCATGGTGACCCAGCTTGAACAGGAAAAGGATAAAGCAATGAATGATCTCCAGACAAAAACAAGCAAACTGGAGAAGGAAATGTACAAAACGAACACTACCATTCAAGACATGAAAATAGAAATGGAAACAATAAAGAAAACACAGTCAGAGTTAAAAGAGGAAATGGAGAATCAAGAGAAGAGAATAGGAAGTACGGATGTGAGTATGAAAAATAGAATGCAAGAGATGGAAGACAGGATCTCAGGCATGGAAGATTCGATGGAAGAAATCAGTACAACATCCAAAGAAAATGAGAATGCTAAAAAATCTCTCACCCACAACATCCAAGAAATCAAGGACTCAATGAAAAGACGGAACCTAAGAATTATAGGCATAGAGGAAAGAGAAGACTCCCGACTGCATAGAGGAAAGAGAAGACTCCCGACTCCATGGTCCAGTAAATATCTTCAACAAAAATCATAGAAGAAAACTTCCCAAACCGAAAGAGATGCCAGTAAATATCCAAGAGGCTTACAGAACACCAAACAGATTAGATCAGAAAAGAAACTCCTCTTGCCACATAATAATAGAAACTCCAAATGTAGATAACAAAGAAAGGATATTAAAAGCTGTAAGAGAAAAAGGCCAAGTCACATACAATGGCAGAATCATCAGAATCACACCTGACTTCTCCTCAGAAATTTTAAAAGCTAGAAGGGCCTAGACAGATGTCCTACAAGCCCTGAGAGAACATAGGTGCCCAGCCAGACAACTATATCCAGCAAAACTCTCTATCAACATAGAAGGAGAAAACAAGATATTCCATGACAAAATCAAATTCAAACAATATCTCCTCACAAACCCAGGCCTACAGAAGATCCTAGAAGGAAAATTCCAACACAGAGAAGATAACTACACCCAAGAAAACAGAGGAAATAGAAACCTCTACAGCAACTAAGAAAAAAAAAAAGAGAGAGAAACACAAGACAGCCAGCTATACCAGAATAATGGGAAATAACAACCCCTGGTCACTAATATCCATCAACATCAATGGATTCAACTCGCCAATAAAAAGACACAGACTTACAGACTGGATCCGTAAACAAGACCCATCTTTTTGCTGTATACAAGAAACACACCTCATATTGAAGATAAACACTACCTCAGAGTAAAGGGCTGGGAAAAGGTTTGTCAAGCAAATGGACCCAGGAAACAAGCTGGAGTAGCCACCCTAATATCAGACAAAATAGACTTCCAATTGAAGTTAATAAAAAAAGACAGAGAAGGGCATTACATACTCATTAAAGGAAATATCCACCAAGAGGTCATCTCAATATTGAACATCTATGCCCCAAATAAAAAGGCACCTACATTTATAAAAGAAACACTTCTAAAATTTAAATCGCACATTGATCCAAACACTTTAATAGTAGGAGACTTCAACACCCCACTCACAACTATGGACAGATAATCAAGACAGAAGACAAACAGAGAAATAATGAGTCTAACAGAGATCATGAACCAAATGGACCTAACAGATCTCTACAGAACGTTTCATCCAAACACAAAAGAATACACCTTCTTCTCAGCACCATACGGAAACTTCTCCAAAATCGACCATATAGTTGGACACAAAGATAGCCTCAACAGATACAAGAAAATTGAAATAACCCCTTGTATCTTATCAGACTACCATGGAATAAAGCTGGACTTCAATAGCAAAAGAATCAACAGAGTCTACACTCACATGAAAATTGAACAACTCTTTACTAGAAGACCACTGGGTCAGGGAAGAAATAAAGAAGGAAATCAAAGACTTCTTAAAATCCAACAAAAATGAAGACACAACATACCCAAACCTATGGGACACAATGAAAGCTGTGCTATGAGGAATGTTCATAGCACTAAATGCCTTCAAAAAGAAAATGGTGACAGCTCATATTAGCAAATTAACAACTAAACTGGGGGAATTGGGAAAAAAAGAAGCAAACACTACCAAGAGGAGCAGAAGGCAGGAGATCTTCAAACTTAGGGCTGAAATCAACAACTTAGAAACAAAAAGAACTATACAAAGAATCAATGAAACCAAGAGTTGGTTCTTCAAGAAAATCAACAAAATAGACAGACCCTTAGCCAAATTAACTAAAAGACAGAGTGAGAAAACACAAATCAACAAAATCAGAATTGAAAAGGGAGAAATAACAACAGACATTGAGGAAATCCAGAGAATATTTGGATCCTATTTTAAAAATCTATACTCCACCAAATTTGAAAACTTAAGTGAAATTTAAAACTTAAGACAATTTTCTTGATAGATTCCACATACCGAAGCTAAATAAAGATCAGATAAACAGATTAAACAGCCCTATAACCCATAAGGAAATAGAAACAGTCATTAAAAATTTCCCAACCAAAAAAGCCCAGGGCCAGATGGCTTTTCACAGAATTCTACCGGACCTTTAAAGAGGAGCTAACACCAATACTTTTCAAACTCGTTCACAAAATAGAATCTGAAAGAACATTGCCAAACTCACTCTACGAGGTCACAATCACCCTGATTCCTAAACCACACAAAGACCCAACAAAGAAAGAGAACTTAAGACAAACCTCCCTCATGAACATAGATGCAAAAATACTTAATAAAATACTAGCAAACCGAATTCAGGAACACATCAAAAGTATCATACATCATGATCAAGTAGGCTTCATCCCAGGAATACAGGGATGGTTCAACATACGAAAGTCTAACAATGTAATTCACCATATAAACAAGATGAAAGAAAAAACCACATGATAATCTCACTAAATGCAGAAAAAGCATTTGACAAAATCCAACACCCATTCATGCTAAAAGTTCTGGAGAGAACGGGCATACAAGGGCCATACCTAGAAATAATAAAGGCAATATACAGCAGGCCAGTGGCCAACATCAAATTAAATGGAGAGAAACTTGAAGAATTTCCTCTAAACTCAGGGACAAGACAAGGATATCCACTTTCACCATATCTCTTCAATATAGTACTTGAAGTTCTTGCTAGAGCAATAAGACAACTAAAGGACATCAAGGGGATAAACATCGGAAACGAAGAAGTCAAATTATCCCTATTTGCAGATGATATGATAGTATACATAAGCGACCCCAAAAATTCCACCAGAGAACTCTTACAGCTGATAAATTCCTTCAGCAAAGTGGCTGGATACAAAATTAATTCAAAAAGATCAGAAGCCCTTCTTTATACAACAAACAAATGGGCTGAGGAAGAAATAAGGGAAACAAACCCCTTCACAATAGCCGCAAACAATATAAAATACCTGGTGGTAACTCTAACCAAGCAAGTAAAGGACCTGTACAACAAGAACTTCAAGCCCTTGAAGAAAGAAATGGAAGAGTCCTTTAGAAGACGGAAAGATCTCCCGTGCTCATGGATAGGTAAGATCAACATAATAAAAATGGCAAGCCTACCAAAAGCAATATATAGATTCAATGCAATTCTTATCAAAATACCAACACAATTTTTTATAGACTTGGAAAGAGCTAGTCTCAATTTCTAATGGAACAACAAAAAGCCCAGAATAGCTAAATCAATCCTGTACAATAAAAAAAAAAAAAAACATCTGGAGGTGTTACCATCCCAGATATCAAGCTGTACTACAGAGCAATAGTTGTAAAAACAGCATGGCATTGGTATAGAAACAGACCAGTAGATCAATGGAATCAAATTGAAGATCCAGAAATAGACCCACACACTTATGGCCACCTAATTTTTGACAAAGAAGCCAAAATGGCACATTGGAAGAAGGACAGCATCTTCAACAAATGGTGCTGGTCCAACTGGATGTCCATTTGTAAAAGAATGAAGTTACACCCATACTTATCACCTTGTACAAAACTTAAGTCCAAGTGGATCAAAGACCTTAACATAAGGCTGGTCACACTAAATCTACTAGAAGAAAAAGTGGGAGAAACCCTCGAATTAATTGGCAAAGGCGACAACTTCCTGAACAGAACACCAACAGCTCAGGACATGAGATCAACAATCAATAAGTGGGACCTCATGAACCTGAAAAGCTTCTGTAAGGCAAAGGACACTGTCATTCGAACAAAACAGCAGCCTACAGACTGGGAGAAAATCTTCACCAACCCCACATCTGACAGAGGGCTAATATACAAAATCTACAAAGAACTCAAGAAATTAAATGCCAAGAAACCAAATAATCCAATCAAAAAAATGGGGGACAGAGCTAAATAGAGAATTCACAAAGGAGGAATCCCTAATGGCTGAGAGACACTTGAAGAAATGATCAACATCCTTAATCATCAGAGAAATGCAACTCAAGACAACTCTGAGATTCCATCTCACACCTGTCAGAATGGCTAAGATCAAAAACTCAAATGACAGCACATGCTGGCGAGGGTGTGGAGAAAGGGGTACCCTACTCCATTGCTGGTGGGAATGCAGGCTTGTGCAACCACTATGAAGATCAGTCTGGCGATATCTTAAAAAACTTGGAATAGCTCTGCCTCAGGACTCAGCCATACCACTTCTGGATATACACCCAAATGCCTCTTCACAGAATCATAAGGAAGTTTCCTCATCTATGTTTATAGCAGCTTTATTTGTAATAGCTAGAAACTGGAAACAACCCAGATGTCCCTCAACCAAAGAATGGGTCAAAAAACTGTGGTACATCTATACAATGGAATATTATTCAGCTATCAGGAACAATGAAATTATGCAATTTGCAGCCAAATGGATGGAACTAGAAAAGCTCATCCTGAGTGAACTAACCCAGACTCAGAAGGACACATATGGCATCTATTCACTTATAGTAGGATTTTAGCTATATAGTAGAAGGTATCGATACTACAACTAACACACCAAAGGAAACTTGGACATAGACTTCTTATTTTTCATTTTTATTCTTTATTTATTTTTTATATATTAGTTATATTTTTTCTATTTTTTAGTCTTTTTATCTACTGTATGCTTATTGGTTTGTTTGTTTAGTAGTTCTCTCTCCTGGGCAACGAGACACTTTTCACTGATGGTACTGCTTCGTAGATCCCCAATGAATGAAGAGGCTCTTGGCCCTCATAAGACCTATCAACTGAGATGAGGTACTGTTATATAAGGACACTTCACCCCAGAGAAATGGGATCGAAGGGTTAGGAGGTAAAGAAAAAAAATTAAATGTGATGTTTCGGCCTTTTACTACTAATTGTCATAAACTGTTTAGGATAATTAAGAAGTGCAAACTAATGGTTATGCAAGCCGGTCATTCTGTTAGGTACTATGACAGCCTATTATAGTTACTTGCTAAGCTAATCAGAAATAAACCTGCTAAGAGACAAGCAACATCTGCTTACCCTAATATAAGAGATAGATAGGGCCTCTTCAAAAACCTCAAGAGATCTGCAGAATATGGCATTCAAAGATGTTTTCATAACTTTAGATTTTTTTTATGTCAAGACATATCAACTCCTGACAGAACCCCCTATTCTCCTCCAAGTAGAAGATGAGCATCGAAGAATCTCCAGTGGGAGATGATTGAATTAGTCGCAAGCCTATCTCTTGGTAGGAAAAGCCCCTTGCTCCAACTGTAGACAGAATGCCGTCCAGAAAGGACAAAACCTGGAAGCAGGTAAGTTGACAGCCTAGTTCTGCCAAGACAGGGTAGGTAAGTCCTTCATAACCCCTGCTCTACAATCAATGTCTGTCAGAGAAACAGGGCCAAATGACTGAAGATCGATGCTGTAATGTATGGAAAGAAAATGGGAACTGTCCAGGCAGCCACAGGTATGTCATTTCTTAGTTTGGGAAGCTGCAGACCCTGTACTTTCTATAAAATCAGATATATTTATCTCTCTCAGGTCTCTCAGGTGGTTGAAGAACAGATAGCTAGAGTCTCATAATTTAATTTTGAATTATTATGAGTCAAGAGAGTGTTATAGATCTAAGAAGATACTTTTAAAATTGTGTTGCAATTAGTATGAATGTTGAGTCAGATATGGACCTTTAAACTCATGGAGATGTTTAGATAGTAGAATGTTAAAGTCAGGTACCAAATACATATGGACTGGTCATTGGGAATGTACGTTAAGCCATATACCCCTCATAACTGTGGCCTAATTACCACTGTTGTACTGTATTGTATTTGTTATTATAAGAGAAAGAGCCATTTGTTGGACTGAAAGGAGAAACTGTAGGGGGAAATAAGATATACCTTAAACTTAAAAGAAAAAAAAAAGGGAAGAGGATGGGGGGTTGAGGGTGGGAGGGTGGGACTGGAAGGGGAATAGGGAGGGGACTGCGATTGAGATGTAACTTGAAGAAATAAAAAATAAAAGAAAAAAAGAGTCAAAAGCAAAACAAAACAAAACAAAACAAGAAAAAAAACAAAATACTAAAAGTCAGTGGTAAGGGCTATGAAATGCTATCTTCCAAGGATGACACAGCCAATACAATAACAATTTCATAGCAGCTAAAATAGACCTCTGCCAGATATTACATTTGTCAACCATGAAACATGTATGAGAACCATATTCTTCCTTGCTGAACTACTGGCCATTGATGGATGCCAGGAGAAGGTCAGACATTGTCTTCAGTTAGTATGCAGTGATGATTTCTTCACACTCCATGGATACCACCAACACCAGCCACATTGATTGGACAGTGAGTCTGAGTCACCAAACAATATAAATCTACACTGTATGTGTCAGGGTTCTCTAGAGGAACAGAACTCAGACAATGAGTATATAAGAGGAATTGTTAAATTTACTTATTAAATTTACTAAAAGAGCTTACATGTTGTGGTTCAATTGGTCCAAAACTTACTGTCTGTCAACATAAATTTCTATAATCCAGTAGTTCTTCAGTTCACAATGCTAGAAGTTTCAGATGGTCTTCAGTACACACCAAAATTCCAAAGAAGTAGACTATATTGCCAGTGCAGGAATGGACTTGCTAATGGGAACAAGAACAAACAGGTAAAGACAGAGAGTTATTTTCTTCCATGTCCTTTGTATAGGTTGGCAGCAGAAGGTGTGGTCCAGAGTAAAGGTGAATCTTCTCACCTCAAAAGATTTGGATTAAAGGTTTAATAAAAAAAATAGTCTCACAGATATGTCCAGTTATTTACATTTTAATTAATCCCAAATGTAGCTAAGATTACAGCCAAGAATGCCCATCACAGATATATATGAAGAAAGGTTTTTTTTTTAATTTTTATTTTATTTAGGGAGAATATGGTAATTCAAGGGTTTTGCATGACTCAAACAGCGTAGAGGTGACAGAAATTAAAATTCTTTTTATGTATAAAATATCAAAGAACAAAGCTATTTTTAAAAGTTCACAAATGTCTCTGTGTGTTGTATTTATATGTGTGCAAGTGTGCATTGTATTTGTGTGAGTGTGCACCTGTGTGTGCTGTTATTTCTGTGTGTGTATGCCATATTTGTGTGTGTGAATGTATGTGAGTGTATGAGTATGTGTGTATTATGTTTGTGTGTGGTTTGGATTTCTGTGTGTGTTTTGTGTACACATGTTTGTTGTTCTTGAGTGTGTATGTGTGTATGCACCTGTGTGTGCTGTAATTTCTGTGTATGTGTGTCATATTTGTGTTTGTGAATGTGTATGAGTATGAGGGTGTGTTGTATTTGTGTGTGAGTTGTATTTGTGTATGTGTTTCATGTATCTGTGTTTGTTGTACTTATGTGTGAGTATATAAGTGTGTGTATGTGCATATGTGTCATGAATGTTTGTGTGTGAGTTGTATTTGTAAATGTGTGTTTAATTGTGTGTGTTTGTGAATTTGTGTGTGGTGTGTGTGTGTGATGTGTGTGTGAGTATTTATGTGTGTGTGTGAATGGGGTACTAACTTATGCATAAATGTGTGGAGACCAGAGACTAAATTCATATATATATATATATATATATATATATATATATATATATATATATATATATATAACTCTACTATTTTTTTCAGATAGAAACTTTTTACCAAACCTAGACCTTTTGGCTACCCATAGAGCTCCCAAGACATACCTATCTCTATGTTGAAAGCAATGAGATAATAAAGGAGTGTCAACCATATCAACTGAGGATATGAACTGAGATTTTCATGATTTGTGAAGCAAGCAAGCACTGTAGACAAATGAACTATCTCCTGCCCCAGATTTCTCAATCTTTTCCATCACATATATACATGATACCTCAAAAATTACAGCAGTTGACACTTTTATAGGATTATCACTTCTTTTTATCTCATGACAGTATATTCAGACAAAATGTCATTACTTAACCCTCCTGTAGAAATAATGTTAGAATTATACTTACAACAATTATCAAATTGTAGTGTGTAGATTTGACTTAATAAGTCTTAACAACAGCAGGCAATAAACCAAAGAAAGCTAAAATCAATTTTGTTGTCTTTGAGTTTTGCATCTAATTGTCCTCCTAAGATTTATTATTTTATTGTTAGTTCAAATGGTAGCAGCTTAATTTTAATCTGATTCCATAAAATAAATTTGAAATCTGTTTTTGATTAAAAAATCAAAAATATAAAAAGTTCAAACTTAGTGACTGAAATAATTATACAGATTTCTAGCTTTAAATTATACTTTTTATTAACAATGACATGGATCAAATAGAAAAATCAGTGTCAAAGATTTAATCTACATAATCATTTTGCTTTTCTCATGACCTTGGGTTTTAGTAATGCATTTCTTTCTTTTTTTTTTCTTGACTTATTCAGTCTCATTGCTTTATTTTTTAAAAATTTTTATTTATTTATTACTTCAGGTTACATCTCCATCATAGTATCCTCATTCACCCTTCCTAGTCTCGCCCTCCCACCCTCTAACCCTTCCATCCCACTCCTCTGGAGTGGAGTGTTCCTACATAACAGTCCCCCACCCCAGTTCAGCAGTCATATGAGGGCCAAGAGCCTCCTCATACACTGTGGGCCTACAAGGCAGCACCACTAGGGTAAAGTGTCTTATTGACAGGAAAAAGTCTATGTCCATGTTCCCTTTGGTGCACTGGTTGTAGTATAGATATCCTGTAGTATATGGCTAAAATCTGACTGTAAGTGAATAGATGCCATGTGCATCCTTCTGAGTCTGGGTTAGCTCACTCAGGATGAGCTTCTCTAGTTCCATCCATTTGGCTGCAAATTGCATGATTTCATTGTTTCTGATGGCTGAGTAGTATTCCATTGTGTAGATGCACCACAGTTTTTTTTTTTTTTTTTTTTTTT
>CAJQZJ010000279.1:3578548-3625330 GCA_907164525.1 Lophiomys imhausi
GTGTGTGTGTGTGTGTGTGTGTGTGTGTGTGTGTGTGTGTGTGTGTGCGCCTGTTTCATTATTTTTGGATTTTCTTTCTTTTTTGGCATTTATCTATATAATGTTCTCTTGGTGGCTTATATCTTCTTTAGATGCTTTGCACCAATGTAGAGAACAATCCCTATTGTTCACACTGTGCCCCTTTTTTTCTGTTTGTTCTAGAATTTTGGCTAAGCAACTGAAATCTCTTATACTAATCTCACATCCCCTATTGTCTTGTTAGAGCAATTTACCCACTTATATTCTTCAGGTTTGGTGGTCTCCATTTGATAGTCTGAAACTCAGAGAGTCTGGAGCTCATCTGTCTATGGCTGGTTTTCTAATAAACCCAAGGACAGGCAATGATTTAACTTATTCTGCATTACAGTTGAATGCTGATACTTCTATTTAATCCATTCTTGAATTCTCAACCCATTGCTTAACTTCACCATCTGTGTTTGGAAACTCTCCTATTCAACCTTTATAGTTTTTAGTATATTAATTATATATTTTTTTCTAGTGGTAGTTTGAGTGCAGCTGCCTTATGTGATTCTGGTGTTTTTTTCAATTTCATCATGTTGTGGTTTTTTTTTTTTGTTAGTTTGTTTTTTATTTTGTTTTTTTTTTCTGTTTCTTTGTGTGGATTATATTTTCTATTTTAACAGCATAACATACTTATAGTTTAATGGAAGTGGTAAGAACAGGCATTGGTTGACATGGTCGTAAATGCAGGGCAGAAGCACTTAGCAGCCACATGGTTAGATCTCTTCCTTTTGGTAGTGCTTAGCTTCTGTAGTGCAAACCTCACAGGGCTCTGTGAACTTCTCTCCTTGCCAAGATGATTGGGGTGATACTGAGCTGGACCATTCTGGTCTGGGGAGAGCTGGAAGGTTTGGAGGTGGTTAGTTAGTTTCTCCAGAGAAACCAGTGTGTTAAGGAAAGAGAATCCTTTATATTTGTGTGTGGAACAATACGTATGTGGAAAGGAATTCTTTTCCTCTCCATTGCAGTGAACAAGGGGGCGCTTTGCTCCTGTTTTCCTGCTGTTCACTGTCAGAGCATGGTCAAGCTGGTGAAGTCACCCAACATTGCTGGTGCCTTATGCTGCAACTCCATTGGAAGTTTTACTTCAGAATAGACAGCATAGAGTCTTGAGTAATTTTCCAGTCTCCACCCACATTTTTCCTCCAGTAGCTCTTCCAGTTATTCTCTTTCATCTTTTCAATATTATGGAGAGTGGTTTTCCTAGATTCCTCAACTATCAAAACCACCTAAAAAGAACTGTTATTTGTTAAGCTATGTTCTGCTTTTTAGTTTATTAGAACACAATGAGAATCTCCCAAGCTCCACATTAATCACTACACCATCCGCTGATTTTAATGTGGGAGAATCTGTTTGTAAAACATCAATATACATCTTAAAACAGCATAAAATCATAGGACTTCTTTCTGCTTCTCTTTAGCTACACCATCTAGATTGGCATTGATGTATTATGAAACTATCCTAATTAGATCTATTTCACACATCTTTACCTTTAGTTTTTAGGGCTGTCTAATTCTTCCGGGTATTTAATGACAGACTGCAGGAAGATTAAGACAGATTAATACGCAACAGCTTGTGAGCAATCCACAGTCTTTGGGGAAGTCTAACAAAAACCATTTACTTCTATAAAAATGCAGTTGTTAATTTTATTATCAAAATTTAGGTAATCAAAATGAAATCATCTGGGTTGCTTCTTAAAATGCAGACTTCTGGGACACACAATTACAACTAGAGATGCAGAGCAGCATATCTTGATCGAAGTCCAAGAATCTTTCTTTAGAATTTGATCAACACAACCTGAATTGATCCTGACACAGGTAACCTACCAGCTTGATTTTAGGAAACACTCCAAGTATCTAGAATGTCCATAAACCTTTCACTGTCCTTAAGGGAGTGAAATTAAGAAGCAGATGTTTTCTTTACAAATTTTAAAGTCACTAGTTTTAACAACAGCCTTCCTCATGGACAAACAAGCTCTGTTTTATCATTGTTTCATATTTGAAAAAATAATGAAATTACTTCCATCAAAAATTAATATAAATGGCTATTTCCTATATAAAATAATCTTCTTTTATGTCATTCCATAATAGGTTTTTTGTTTGTTTGTTTTTGCCTCATGCTAAACCGTCCATTCCTTTTACATTTGGAGGCTCCAGCTGGTAGTTAAAACCTGTAATTATATTCCCGGCAGCAAACAATGTTCAAATTCACCCCACTCCTTACCAAATTCTAAATGTGAGCTCTGATTTCCCATGGTTGCATAGTTACATTTTTTTTGTATGTCCAAATAAATGTGATTAAAATAATAAAATGTGAGCATGCTCACATAAAAGAAAAACAAGGCCCTTGACTATCTAGAGGTACATAGGTACATAGTGTCCTTGGTTTTGTTCCAAACTAGAAGTTGAAATAAATTTTCACATCTTTTTCAGTCACAGCAAAGATACATCGAGATCAGATATTTCCTTTGTGGCCCTAAACACAATGCCTTCCATGCCTCTTGTGTATTTTGCCTGTGAAGTGTTGTGCCTCCTTTCTCATCAGAGACTTTGGGAAAGGATACCTCTTCCTCATTAGCCTAAAGAAAGTGCACTGAAGAATAGAATACTCATGATTATTCACATTACCTCTTGGAGCTAACTAACCTTGCCAAAGCATGGTTGAAATGAACACTGATGAGCACATTTTAAAAATTTTATTCGTAACTCAGGAAGGTAATCCTTTTTACTCCAAGTGATATCAACCAAGATCATTCAGGGTGGGGTATGGGTGGTCTGGAGAATCCAAAACTATTTCATTCATAAGCCTGAGACAGCATCAAAGTCCACAGGTGTACTGGTTAAGCTGGGCTGCAGCCCATACAATCTTGGAGTCTCTGCAAATAGGTTATCTAGCAAATGACAGTATTTAAGGAGGTTTGAGAAGAAGCTACATGCCTTTTGACAAAGCCTGAGAATTCCTACAGTAGAACTTATGCTAGATTATGTTGGTAAAATAAGTTAAAGAAAAATTCAGATTCAACAGTTACATGGTACCTAAGATAATTATTGAAAATTATAAATGGAAGTAATAATAGCTATGTTATATGGCAAGAACTTTTGTATAAGCAACCTTGCATGCACTGAAGCATCACTGGAATTCCTGGTCAATTTGTCTTTTTAACTTTGGTGACAATTTAGTTTGTAATTCTAGGTTGGTTGCCTTTAATAGTGAGCAATTAGTAATCATCCCAGGACTGTATCAAACAATATGGATGGTTTGGCTACCTGTGTCATTCCTCACCTGGTAGAATCTTCAGGCCAAATTGCTACACGAGTCACCTTTAATCTTTTTTTTTTTTTTTTTCATTGATGGAGATGGTGATGTACAGGAATGATACATAACTTTCCTAAGTCCAACAGGGATGATCATAATATCACACCAGTCATCTCAACATGGCTTACAGCTTAATGCTCTTGATCCTATCTCCTCAGTAATTCTAACAGCAAGCCATACATTCCTTTGGATTTTGTAGCAGGAGCAATTGTTCTCTGCAGTAACTCCCCATTATTTTTACATGCAGCATGTTCTGGTATATTCATAGACACTTTACCCCTCTGGTTGCATCCAAGGTTAAGTTTGCAGAGAGGAAAAGCACACAGTCAGTGCACCCCTCTCTCCCCTTTATTTTCTTAAACCACCAGAGCCCTAGCACTAAGCTGTTTTATGATGTGTATCTAATTGCTTGAGCTTCTGTTTTTCAGGTTTTGTTTTAGTTTTAGTTTTAACAAGCAAATAAGATGATATTTAACTTTGATGCTCACTGTATTGAAGAGGGACTGAGTGTTCAGAGATCATGGCACTATCTATTAATCACCCTTGGCTTCCCTTTGCCCAGTGCATACAGATCCCCTCCAGTTATATCAAAGTGTTATCATGCATTTAAATGATACTCAGTTAACCTCTTTTGATTTCTATAAGCAAATAAAAATGTGTTCTGCATCCTCAGGATTTTCAGTTCATGCAATGAATTGTTTTCTGTTTCTTCTTGAAAATTTTAAAATAATTTAAATTTTATTATGCCTTATGAACGATATATTTATCAAAAGGCAGCTTTTCACATTTGAATATAAATAACTAAAGATACTTTTAAAAGTTGATATGTTCAATTATATTTAAACTGTTGTAATGTGGGTGTCAAAATATCTTCAAATAGAAAACTTGGGATTCAGGTTATACCCTGTTTAGCACACAAAGTGGACATATAGATTCAAATATGAGATGCAAATTTTAATCAAAGAACTTTGAGGAAAGTGATTGAAAAGAAATCTCTGAACTAAAACGTGCTTAAAATGGACATTAGAAGTCCATTTCCTAGGACTATTGTAAACATTAAATGACTTTTTTTCACATTCACATAAATTTTATTATAATATATTGCATATTTTATATTGTATTATTTGTTGTTAATATTTTAATGCATCTAACTTTTTTAATAATTTATTTTTTGTTTCTTCAAGTTACATCTCAATCACAATCCCCTCCCTACTCCCCCCTCCAGTCCCACCCTTCCACCCTCCTCCCCCTCAACCCCCCATCCTCTTCCCTTCTTTTTTTTTGTTGTTTAAGGTATTTCTTTTTTCCCCCCAACAGCTCTCCCTTTCAGTCCAAAAAAAAATGGTTCTTTTTCTTATAACTATAAATACAATACAAAACAACAGAAATAAATAGGTCATAATTATAAGAGTTATATGGCTTAGCATACATTCCCAATGTCCAGTCCATATGTATTTGGCACCTGACTTTAACATTCTACTATCTAACCATTTCCATGAGTTTAAAGTTCTATATTTGCTTATCTAAATATAAGAGATAGATAGGGCATCTTCAAAAACCTCAAGAGATCTGAAGAATATGGCATTCAAAGATGTTTTCTTAACTTAAGATTTTTTGATATTGAGACATGTCAGCTCCTGACAGCACCCCCTATTCTACTCCAAGTAGAAGATGAGCATCGAAGAATCTCCAGTGGGAGATGATTGAATTGGTGGTAATCCTTTCTCTTGGCAAGAAAAACCCCTTGCTTCAACTGTAGACAGACTTTTGTCCAAAAAGGACAAAACTTGGAAGCAGATAAGTCGACAGCCTAGCCCTCCCAAGACAGGGTAGGTAAGTCCTTCATAATTCCTGCTCTACAATCAATGTCTGTCAGAGAAACGGGGCCAAATGGCTGAAGATCGAGGCTGTAATGTATGGAGAGAAAATGGGAACTGTCCAGGCAGCCAGTGATATGTCATTTCTTAGTTTTGGAAGCTGCAGGCCCTGCACTTCCTATATAATCAGATATATTTATCCCTCTCAGGTCTCTGAGGTGGTTGAAGAATAGATAGCTAGAGTCTCATAGTTAAATTTTGAGTTGTTTAGGAATCAAGAGGGTGTTCTGGATCTAAGAAGATACTTTTAAAATTGTGAGGCAAGTTAGTATGAAAGCTGAGTTAGATATAGAACTTTAAACTCATTAAATGACTTTTTAAGGCAGCACGTACCCATATCTGTTCATTGCTTGTCAAAGTGCCCTCTGGAGTCTTTACCTGGAGATGAAAGTGGTAGTCAGTCAGTAGGAGAAGGGAACCGAGAAGTAAATAATTTCTTCATTTCTTATCAGGAATATTCTTTGAATCTAATTAAAGTCAGTACTGGAACTGTGTACCACAACTGCCTAGATGAATAACTTGCTCATTAACCTACTCCATTGGTCAATGTCATCATCCTTGTTCAGTGTCCATCATCTGCAATTTGTGCTTCCAAGGGTCATTTGCCAAATCAGTTGTCTGCACTCAGTCTGTACCTCTGAATCTATCCCCCATGAATATATCCTAAGCAATGTCTTTTAATTGGTTAGTACACATTCATAAAGTGCAATATAATGAACACAAAGGACCATCCAGCGCTGTGCTAAGCTCTTTTCACACATTATGCCATTTATTCTTCACAAACAACTTGATGAGACCAAAATACTATTTATTTTCAATTTTCAAATGAAAAGCCAAAGTAATATGAAATGTTGATTCAATTGTCAATATGGTACAGCTACTGCATATACGGGCACACAGGGTTTAGGTTTATTCTAGTGTTTATGTCATTATTCTTAAGTACATCCTCTTCTTTGACAGTTGAATCCGATACTCTACACTATTCACACCTGTATAGATTACCGGACATGTCAGCCACATACTTAACCACAGTAGAAAACAGAACCAAGGCTACTTTCCCTTGTGCTTCTTCTTTTTAGTAGTATTATTCACACAATATTTGCCTCTACATAATGATATCAGAGACACTTCTAAACTCAGTTTTATTTCTCACATCTCAGAGAAATCATAATCATATTTCATAGCCCCTGTTATCCCTTTAAACCTTTCAACATGTAAGAACCTCTTCTCACATGTAAGAAGAACTAAATGACCTGATTATTCTGACACAGAAGTTAAATAAAACTGGTGAAAAATTTCAACTTGTTGTTTAGTTTCTCTGTATTTTACTTAATTGTAAAGAACATAAACTAAGAAATGAAAATTATTTTTTAAAAATATATTTATTAGGAAAATAAAAGATAGAAGTACATACTCCTAGATATTTTAGCATATCTAAGCTTATATTTTAGTGAACAAAAGTGTTGAGTACTTGAGCTCATTTGTGATGTGACTTTAGAAACATAATTTGGAACAGAAGTCATATTAATAAAAGAAGTTTTGGTGTGATTATAAACCAGCTATGTCAATATTTTTCTAAAGATGATGCATGGAACTTATCAGCCCCCTACCAGAATCTGGAAGAGTTTACACATCAGATAGTCAAATAGATGAAGGAAAGGACATCCTTCTGGGAACTCAGAGGAGAAAGAAAACCATGGTTTTTGGAAAGCAAATTCGGAAGGCACAAAAAAATTGCATAGCTTCCTCAAGGTCACAAAGAGAGTCTGTGATGGATCCAGGGACAGTAGCCAAACCTTTTGGACTCATTGTCCAATATTCAATCCACCATACCTTACTCTCCCCATGGTGTACACTTTGTGCCTGAGCTGAAGTCATTCTCATGTGCTCATTGGCAAAGCAGGCTATTGAAGGTAGCAGGAGACTCCTCTACTTTCAAAGTCTTTCCTGTATAAGGTCCAGCAGGAATGCTGGCATCCTTGTCATTCTGCCACAGCCTCCCAACAGAGATGCTCCAGCAGGTGGGACTCCTAGTGCCCAGTGAGTGTGTTAAGGCTTAACTTACACAGTTTTTTGGTATGTAACATCTGTGAATTTGAAGTGGGAACAGATGGCTCTGAAACAAGCCAAATTCAGTCCTTTTTTCCCAGCTACATTCCTCCTCTAGTACCTAGAAGCCATGGACCCTGCATGTCTAAAAAGCAAGTGGGAAGAACTAAGGAAATGTCACCCTTGAAAAGGAAAAAGTCTTACCTAACTCTTCTCATCCCTGGTGCTAACTAACACTAAAAGCCTGCCACTTGAGTTTTCTGTTGTCAACTAGCTATGGGAACATATGACTGACCAAAGAAAGATTCATTTGATTTTAGAAGTCACTTTACCCATAAATATCTTTTAAATTTGTATTTGCCATGTATTAAAGTTGGAAACTTATAAGTCTGTGTACTACAAATAAATGCTAGCAGAGTCCTTTCATATCTTTGACCTTATTTCATCTTCAGTATCTCAGTAAAGTCAAGATCAACTCTCAATCCAGTATTTGTTAATAAAATCTGAACTTTGTCTTTGAAAGTGCCTGTAGAAATACTGTGAGCAGTTGGCAATGTGTTCACCTGTGGAGCAAAATTTCTTTAAGGAAATATCTTTTATTCTCACTTTATAGGGGGTGTTATAGTCTTTCTGCTTGAAGTAAAGGCAAAATAATTTTAATTTAAAACAATTAAATGTCTGCAAATTGCATTAATAATGATTTACAAGAATATCATATTCTTGATAGTAGAAAAATTTATGAGAGAGTTTTAGGAATTTTGTTTGGTGAGGGAAAAATATAAATGTAGTAAGTAGTTAGAATCATTGTCCCCACTACAGAGCCAAAGCCTCCCCCCCATTCCACTGTCCACACATTATTGAATATTCATTAAAAAAAATAGGTGTTTATGCAATAAGAATAGAATTGAGAAGAAGAATGTAACAGCTAGACAATGCAGAGTTGTGTGGTGAAATTCTCTTTTAAAAATAACATAGCTGAGGTATATATTGACTCACAACAACTATGGTTATCTATTCAAGACCTTCGCAAGGACATGCCAGTTCAAACACCCAGAATGCATCAATGAGGGGATACTCCTGAGTAGCTGTTGACAACTGATGGCTGATGAGAAATATAGAGGTGCTTTTCTTAAGGATGAGCACTGACAAGCTCCCTGTGACCTACTGTACGATCTCCATAGCCATGCACTGCTTGAATTCAATAATTATGACAATGATTCCTTGAACAGTCAAAGACCATCTAACAAAAAAAAAAAAAAAAAAAAAAAACTCAACACCAGGTATGAGAAGCCCTCTTCTGAGTTATTCATCAGGGTTGTTCAACATTCTTAAAATAAACAGACTGTTGCCATTGCCTTTGGCTGCACCAGCCCCAGAAGTGGATGGTAAGTTCCTATTACTGAAGACAACATGAACTTCAGACACAGGGACCAGAGACGCCTGATCTGGAAAGGGCCTGGGTGGTTCCTCCCTGAGAACTGTTTTTTCTTTTTCTTATTGATAACAGAGGATACCAAGCCATCTTCCAAGAAAGGGAAGCAACCAACAATGCCACCCAGATATATGTCTTTGAACAACTACAGCGATCAACAAACTAACAATGCAGTAGTGGCATGCAAATATTGTTGATTATAACAGATCTCTGATTGAACTTAAACTCTACTCAATAAGAGGGAAATAATGCCTAATACTAGACACCTAGGCAAATATTCAGAGTTAGTGAGGATTGTATTAAACCAGCATAATCCCTACCTACATTCTAAATGTTAGTCCTTATACCAATAGATAAGTGTGGCTCTTACTCTGATCAAGGAACTTCTCTTTGAAACATATAGAGATCATTACAGCAATCAACAACCAATCAAAACGCAGAGTTGTATAGTCCGGTACTGAAGGATGCACTCACGAAACAACCCCCACATAAGGCCCAAGGAATATTGTAAAAGAGGGGGAAAAAAGATGTTAAGAGTCCGAGGATCAGGTAGTTTACTGTGAGACTGTCTCCTACTTAGGCAAGAATTTATACCCATGAAGACCCATCAACATGACTACTTAAACATGTATTGAACAAAGATGGCTACAATAGATGTACCAAGGAACATGAGAGGCCTCAGCCCTACATGTAATGGATAAGAGGTAAATTAAAAAATGCCAAGATTATTAAAAGAAATAGTCTTCCCTGGGAAAGAGTGTATCACTTGGTGGTGATCCAATATCAAATGGTCAGCTTTGGAAGCATACACATAAATAACATGATACAGATTGAGCAGGATTCATGTGTGTGTGTGTGTGTGTGTGTGTATTCAATTATATATAATGAACAATTATATAGAGACAACATACAAAATTGTAGCAATAATTAATCAAAACATGCCATGAATTTAAAAGAGGTCAAGAAGTACATGGAAGGGTTTAAGAGAAGGAAAGGGAAGGGACAAGGGATGTAATTATTTAATTTAAATAAATAGAAGACTTGAACCTAAAAGAAAAATATATGTGGAAAGGGAGTCAGATGCGTAGGAGGAATGAAGTAGGAATTGGATATAACTGAAATACACTGTTGTGCTAGAGAAGTGGGTTAGTGGTTATGGCCATGTAATATTTTCAGAAAAATCAGAGTTTGATTCCCAGCACTCACCTTGGGCAGTTCACAGTTGCATTTAATTGTATCTTCACAGAATCTGCCATTCTGTTTTGGCTTTATTGGTTGCCTACACGAAGATACACATAACCACACATAAAAACACACATAAGTACACATACTCACAGGTATACACACATATACATCATTAAAAGTAGTAAAATAAATTTTTGTTGTTGCTGTTTTTGTTTGTTTGAGCTAGGGTTTCTCTGTGTAATGTAATTTTGGACACTCCCAAAATTCACTCTGTAGACCAGGCTGGCCTCGAACTGTCAGGGATATGTCTGCCTCTGAATAAATCTTCTAAAAAGATGAATTGTGTACATCTATGAAGATGTCAAGGAATAAATGAATACACAAATA
The DNA here is from genome assembly GCA_907164525.1 of Lophiomys imhausi. Taxonomy (NCBI): domain Eukaryota; kingdom Metazoa; phylum Chordata; class Mammalia; order Rodentia; family Muridae; genus Lophiomys; species Lophiomys imhausi. Next base: position 3,588,854 of record CAJQZJ010000279.1, read on the forward strand.
CACACACACACACACACAAATTTAAATTTGGAATGAAACAACTACAAATACGACCTGTATGCAAATTTCTTTCTACTCTTAAGAAAAATAAGTAATACCTTCATAAATATAAACACAGTAAAATTATTTATAAAATAAAATGTAAAATGATATACAGAACTGGATAAAGCAATTTATTTTGTAATGCATAGTATGCAAGCAAACATTCAAATCCCTACTCTTTTTTGTGAGAGGAAGAGGAATGGATTCATAATGATGTGTTTAATATCCTCAAGAATCGGCAAGAAATTCAGTGTAGAAGATATAACTAAACAATGGGATAATATAGATGTTAGTAATATAGAAATTGGAAGTCACAAAAGTCTTTATCCTGTTTCAATTAGTTTAAAAACTATTAATACCCTTAAATTTCTGTATATATCACTTGCTATAAATAAACACACATATAAATAATATGTTCTGATTTCAAGAGGTATGTGCACCCAGGTTATTGAGGCATAATATAAACATAGTTTTTGCCACATGCCCCAAACACCAAAGTATAGTAATTGTTGTAAATTGAACACAAACACATAAACAGTGCCCAGAATCCAGGTCAAAAGCCTTGCAGGTTTCTTTCCCCTTGTGCCAGGGAGAAGTCTTTTACATCCTGACTTTCATCCTCATGGATAAATAGTTGCTCTCTTAGTCTGTGCAGCCTGCTATAACAGGTAGAATAAACAATAATCATTTATTTTCACACATCTCTAAGACTAGAAATCCATTTTTCAGTTTTGTCAGCATACCCAGATGCTCTCTAGCAGCAGTAGCCCACGTTCTTCTTGGGACTTTTTCTGGGAGTGCACATCGATAGAAGGAAGCTCTTCTGCCTTTGCTTCTTGCAAGGATGCCAATTTTATAGAGTTTCAGGTTTTTGCATTTTGTGCACAATAATTATTTCTTTGTATGTCCTATCTCTAAATATAAGACCATAGGGGTCTAAGGCTTTTGACAAAAATTTGATAGGACATTTGAGTGCATAATAGTAATGTTACATTAAATATTCTTGTTTCTGGTTTCTTTCACTGAATATACCTTTCTTTTGTTTTCATTTTATGTAGCGGTAGTTTATTCACTTTTGGACAAACCATAGTATTAGGAACACTCACACATACACACAAGCATGCACAAACACAAGCACATACACACATACATAAGCTCACACACACACTCACATATGCACACACACACTCACACACACATTTGTATGTATTTGTATAATCATTCTTTGGTAAACATCTAAAGAATTTTTCATTTAGGAATCCCTACAAATGTTGTCAATGTGAATATTCTACTGGCTCTTTTAAAGAAATTATTCATCACTAGCAGTGATTATGAGCAAGATCACTGGGATTCAAGATACTTACATCAAGCTTCATTATGTCCAATGGATCAGTTTTTCAAAACAGGTGTACTATTTTTATATTCATGCCATCACTATGTAAGCTTTCTGATTCCATGTCTTAGTTAGCATAGTAGTTTTCTTCTCTTTTAATCAGGCTATTTAGATGAGTATACTATGGTTTAGATTGTATTTCCTAGATATGTGTGTATGCATATATATGCATATAAGTAGATTATGTATGAAGTAATTTATTGGATTAACTCTTTACTGATGGTCATTAATATAATATGATTATTCACAGGTATGTCAGTAACATGAAGAAAAACAAAATCAGTACAAAAAGAAGCTATCAGAACTTCTACTAGAAGAAATGTGTTACTCTCATTTAGAACCTTGATTGACTATAATGTCCTCAGATGGTTAGGAGGTCAGGACCATAAATATCACAGCTCTAGGTTTTCATGGGAAGACTCCAAAGATTATAAAATGCTACACATGCTCATTCCTCCCTCATTTGGTTTATATGCTTCAGATTCTTGCTAGTAGTAAAATATCCCTGTTAAAGGAACTATTTCATTCTTAATATAATGTTTTCATTTATTTCAATCTTCTTAAAACATTTAATAATGAGTTTTCAGTTAGAGGAGAAAAGTTTTGTAACACCCTAAAGCTCACTTGCTATTTTATGTCATAGCACTTAAAGAGTTGTAGAATGTATTCTGGAGATGTTTCTCAAATGGCAGAGTGATTATCCAGAATTTATGAATCTCTAGGTTCAATACTCAGCACCATCCTGCAGGAACTATGTATGGTGGTAGACACTTGTAATTACAGCACTCAGAATGTGAAGGTGTGAAGATGAGGTGTTCAAGGTCATCTTAAAAAATAAGGAGTTCAAGGGCAGCCTGGACTATATCAGACTCTGTCTAAATATTGGTACAGTCTCTCTCTCTCTCTCTCTCTCTCTCTCTCTCTCTCTCTCTCCCTCCCTCCCTCCCATCCATCCATCCAATCATCCATCTATCTATCTATCTATCTATCTATCTATCTATCTATCTATTTATCTCTATTTATCTCTCTTTCCTTCTCTCTCATTATAAAAGATACATGTCAACTCAGAGCTATGCCACATCTCTTTTGTGCACAAGGCTATCTCCAGGAAATAAATAAAAAAGCATTAAATCTCTAATTAAGGTGGTTATCATACTCAATTTGCAGAATCAGCTTTCAAAAAGGCAAGGAGAACTGGGCCTGGTAGAAAAGACTTCTAATATTATCCTCTTGGGATTTTGGAGCAGGAGGATTGTCAGAACTTCAGACAAGGGAACCTGGATGACCCCTAAGTTTTAGGCCAGTATAGGCTACAGAATAATACATAGTCATATGGCAGAGGACTCGTTTAGTATAAGATAAGCAGAAGTCAACAAGACAAAGAAGGAAAGTGAGAGAGAGGAAGGAATGAAGGAAGGAAGGAAGGAAGGAAGGAAGGAAGAAAGAAAGAAAGAAAGAAAGAAAGAAAGAGAAAAGAACAGTGAAAGACTGTTTAATTTTGTCCTTTAAGGAATATTTTATAGGTAGGGAAGTAACTTTTTCTAAGAAGAAATGCATGTTTCAAAGTATGTTTGAAAATGATTATTTAAACTGTTTCTTCCTAATGCATTTTATTGCAGAACCTATGTGAATATATTATGAAAGTGCTTACCTCTGCATTTAAAAATCTAGAAATATAAATGCAAACTACACCATAAGTCTAAAGATTTGTCTATTTGAATGTATGTGTTAAAATGTAATATTACAAAATTTTCTGATTAATTTGCAAAGATAATTGACTTAGCAAGGATGGATGACATTTAAAGCCTAGATTTCATCAAAAGGCTCACAACTGTTGAATTAATTGACAAGTACAATGAATGTAATAGAACTAAGGCAGGCTAAAGTACACTTTCATAATTCTAATTTTTTTTAAAAAGCTATTTTGAGACAGGGGAACAACTAACATGCAAACATTGAATTATGACTCTAAAATCAAATTATATTCTCAAATTCCTACATCAAGATTTGAAAACTTCTAAAAAATTATAAATATATAACTATAAGGAAAACAATAATTTGTTTACTACCAGAAACATATTTTTATAACTTACTAAACTATTTTGAAATCTTATTCACATCATTGCCAATATATTAATTGGATATAATTAGAAATCAATAAATATGTGGTATTGTATATATTGAAATTTGCCTTGTTTTAGCATATGCATAAGTAGAATTTTGGTAAAGTAAGTAGGATTAATAAAAGGGAGATAATGAGAAATTGTGATGCATAAAATAAGTTACTGAATAGCAAGTATTATTGGGAAGAAGCGTGATTCAAAAGTTACTAACAACCATCAGGTTGGATGAAATATCCTTGATAAATAGTTAAAATTAGTAAATGAATGGGATCTTATCTCTGGGAAGGAGGAGGTTCAACATATTTACTGGCATGATTATATATCTTAATAGCTACATTCTATGGTGTCTATATAATAAATAAATTTCATGTATAGGATAGGAACTTGTAATAGAACCATCATGATTGGTCATAGGATTCACTACTTGGTCTCTAAGTGGGGGAATCAGCCATAAAGGAGAGTAATCAAGTGACTTCTGATTTGATTTGAGGCTTCCTTCCATAGGGGGAGATTGTCAGTACTGTGTACCTGGTCAAAGGACCACGATGGAGGGGGAGGTCATAGGTACTGGGTTAGGTTACTACTTTTTAAGTACTAAAGAAATATATTGTCACACTTCCTCATGATGTTTGTGTTTATACCCAGACAAATGTTGTCCTTAGTCTGGAGCAAATAAATTTGTGTTTGCAAGATATAGTGGTAAATGAAGCTACATCTGACCAATGAAAGTATTGAAGACAAGTTATTGTCCAGAGTTTGGCATTATAAAACACTTAAGTTCTCCCTTAAGGCTAAAGGACCATTGCAGAAACAATGCCAGGAAGAATACTAAGAACTAGGGTTTAGGGAGGAAGGAAATAAAATATTATATTATGAACATACTTTTGTCATGACACTTATGAAGCCTCAAAAGCTGTAGTTGGTTACAGAGGGCCTCCAAGAAACAGGAGCAGTAAAAGATTCAGTCTTAGGGAACAGAGAGGCTCATGGGACCCACAATGTCAAAGGAACCTAATGACCAGATGAACTTGCTGGAGTCAAGTTCATCATTTGCTTCAGTGATATAACTACTATTGCTATCTTCAATGAGTCACCTAGTAAAAACATAAGAATGATATAGAAAGATATGAACATGGAGTGGGGATTTGGTGAAAGGAAAAGAGTGAGAGAATAACAAAGGGTAAAATTTTGTTTTATATTTATTTATTACTTCAAGCTACATCTCCATCACACTCCAGAGCAAAGGTAAAATTTTTACTTGGAAGACAGCAGCCCACAGAATCAACTAACCAGGGCTCACAGGGGCTCACAGAGACTGCAGTAACAATCAGAGAGACTCTATGGGTGTGACCTAGAGACTTTGCATAAATGTTATGGTTGTGTAGCTTGGTGTTTTTGTGGAACTCCTAACAGATGGAGTAGAGGCTGTTCCTGACTATTTTGCCCATTTTTGAGACACCTTTCCTTAGGTTGCCTTCTCCAGCCTTAATATGAGAGGATGTGTTTACTCTTATTAAATATGATATGACATGTTTGGTTGAGATCCCTGGGAGGCCAGCCCTTTTCTGAAGGGAAATAGAGGATAAGGTGAGGGAAAAGGGAGTTATGGAGAAGGGATTGGGAGAAGAGGAGAAAGTAGAAACTGCAGTTGTAATGTAAACTATGAGAGAACAGGAGAGGATGAATTGCAGGGGTCAGAGAGGTCAAGGACACCACAAGAAAACCTACAGAATCAACTAACTTGCATCTATAGGGGCTCACAGAAACTTAACCACCAACCAGAGAGCATGTATAGGGTGAAACTAGGTCTCCAACACATATATAATAGAGGTACAGCTTGTTCTTCTTGTGGGACCTCCTCTAACAGCAGGAGAAGGGCTGTCTAGGAGACTGTTGCCTGCCTTTTCCCCTAATCTGACAGTCTGGCCTCAATAGAAGATGCACCCAGTCTTACTGCAACTTGACATGCCAAGGTGAAATGATATCCATAGGAGGTCTTCACTTAGCTGTGGAGAAAGGGAGGGGACATAGGGAGAAGTGAGGGGAGATAGAGGGACTGGGAGGAGAGGAGGGAGGAGAAGCTGGGATAGGGATGTAAAGTAAATAAATTAATTGCTTAATGAAAAAACAAAGAACTTGAGTGTGGCCATAACATTTTTATTCATATGAAATTATTAAGAAATAAACCAATAAAAAAATCAGAAAACAGAACAAGAGAGGAAAAGGGTATTGGAGTGAGTGGAAACAATAGCTACCCAAGAAGGAAAGGGAAAGAAGAGTATGGGGGACCTCTAGAAGTTTACAAAGAAAAGCAGAGATGCACAGAAGAAGCTTGTAAGAGAAAAAAAAAAAAAAAAAAAAAAAAAACCTTGTGTACTGACAGCAAAGTGGAGAATGTGAACATATGAATGAATGCTAATTTCTTGTTAGATGAAAGGAACTGACAATAAGATTTTCCAACCAGAGCTGCAAAATGGCTCAGTGGGTAAACGTCCTTTCTACCAAGCCTGGAAACTGAGTTAGAGCCCAAGGACATACACAGTAGAAAGAGAAAATTGACTTAGGTATGTTGTCCTCTGATTGCCACATGTTCTCTGTAGTATAAGTATATACTTGCATATACAAAAAAGCACACATTCACACAAAGTAAGTAAAAATATAATTTTAAAATATACCAAATTAATGATAATTACTAAACTTTTCAAAAGAATTTGTTGACTTTATGTGTATATTGATATGGTGATGGTAGGATACACTAGATATTACAGGAGTTAAGAGATAGAGGCAAGACAATCAGGATTTAAAAGCCAGCTTGGGCTACATAGATATAAATACACAATGGAATACTACTCAGTCATCAGAAACAACAAAATCATGCAATTTGCAGCCAAATGGATGGAACTAGAGAAGCTCATCCTGAGTGAGCTAACCCAGACTCAGAAGGATGCACATGGCATCTATTCACTTCTAATCGGATTTTAGCCATATAGTACAGGATATCTACACTATACCCAATGCACCAAAGGGAGCAGGAACATAGACTTTATTACCGGTCAATGAGGTGCTTTGCCCTAGTGGTGCTGCCTTATAGGCGCCCAGTGTATGAGGAGGCTCTTGGCCCTCATATGACTGCTGAACTGGGGCGGGGGACAATTATATAGGGACACTCCACTCTGGAGGAATGGGATGGTAGTGATAGGGAGTAGAGGATGTGAGGGCGGGAATGGGAGGGGTGAAAAGAGGGCACTGTGATGGAGATATAACCTGAAGTAATAAATATTAAAACATTAAATAAAATTTAAAAAATCCTTCTGATGATATCATCACAGGAATGGCTCCTTTGCTGAGATAAAACAATACAAGTTGTTGAAAATCATTCTCGAAAGAAACTGTGAACCATATTCTAATGAGTTTTAAAATTTTAACAATTCCCTATTGGCTACCAAGTGAACTCTGTGGAGGGAAGTCTCATGAATAGAGATGTACTTAAAGGAGAGAACCCTGGTTATAACTAGGGAAATGACTGGAGTGAGTCTGAGCTCTGGTATACCTCTTAGGAGCCAAATAAATATTCCAGTTGCAATGTATTGTAGACCTGAGTTATAGAAGTAATGGTGGAATAGGAATGCTATTACTGAGGAAAATTTGGCAAGACTTGACCACTGATTAAATGTAGTAATGCCATAGATGGTGACTATTGTTTGTGAGCTCAGTCATCCTAAAGCTCTTGGGCTATTAATGAATAATACAGGCAGGAGGAAGGAAAGAGTAGTTCAGGGAAGATGAAATGATTTGCGTTCCAGACACATATTTTAGATGACTTCTCAGAATTGCTTATGTGTGCCTTTGGCATGCTGTTATCTTCTTTAAATAAAAACGATGTGACACTGGCTCATTTCCTTTTAAGTGAGATGAATCCTGAGAATAATTATTCAGTATCTACTTTATCCCTTTAAAAGGGCTTGCATATTTGCCCTTAAATGCTATTGAAATTCTAAAATCTAGAAGGAAGCCTCTGTTTTCTCTATCAATCATGATAATCTGCACATATCCACATTATTTAATATACTGTGTATAAATATAGTATCTGAGAAAACGTGTGTATTTTTTATTTTTACTTTTCCTCAACTATATGAATAACAAGATATCTAATAACATCAAAGGGAACAACAATGGCAGACCAAAAACCATTCAACATCAAGGATACACATTACTTCAAGGTAAAGTGTTAGAAAAAGTTATTACAAGCAATCACTGGACCTAAGAAGTAAGCTTGTGTGAAAATTTTAATAGCTTTAAAAAAGATACCAAACCAAAACTAATATAAAGACATAGAGAAGGACACTACTTACTCCTCAAAGGGGAAAGAAAAAAAAAACACCAAGAAGACATTCCAATTCTTCCAATTCTGAACATCTATGCCTAACACACAATGTCACTTAAGTGAGTAGAAGAAATATCACTATACCATAAACCAGAAACTGATAACGGAAGACTTCAATATTCTAATCTCACCAATAGATATATCATCCAGATAAAATCTAAAGAGAAAACGGTTGGAGCTAATTAATGATTTAAACAAAATATGCCTAACAGATATTTACAGAATATTTCACTCTTACACAAAAGAATATACGCTCCTCTCAGACACAAAACAAATCTCAACAGGTAGAAGAAAATTGAAATAATTTCAGGCATCCTATGGAACCACCATACATTAAGGCTGAGTATCAACAACAACAGAAGTGACAGAAAGCTTACAAAATCATGGAAAATGCAAAACTCTCTACTGAATGAAAAATGAAAGATAGACATAAAGAAAAAAAAACTAAAGACTTTCTAGAAATCAAAGAAAATGAAAATAAAGTATACCAAAATTTATAGAACGAAATGTTCTAAGACATTAGTTCACAGTACTAAATGACTTCATAAAAACTAACAAACACAAATAAACAAACAAAAACACTAAAGCACTGGAGAGATCTCTCATGATAGCAGCTTAACAGCACATCCAAAACGCAAAGAGGTAATCATACCCAAGTGTAGTAGAAACAATCAAACTTAGAGCTGAAATTGGTAAAATAGACACAAAAAGAATAGAAAAAAATCATCAAAAGAATCTGTTGTTCCTTTGAGAAAATCAATCAGATAGACAAAAGTAATCCATATTAAAACAGAGAGAAAGACTATCCAAATTAACAGAATCAGAAGTGACACATTGGTGAATGAAATTAATTGAAGACCAAGACATAATTCCACACACATGGTTACCTGATGTTCTATAAAGGACCCAGAAATATACACCCCCTCCACCAAAAAATGGCAGCATCTTCAGTAACAACTGATACTAAGGAAATTGCCTTTATATGCTATTTATATTCTCAAATTCAGAGAATCATATGCAAATGATTTAAAAACCTATACTCCATCAAATTGAAAAATCTAAAAAAAAGGAAAATATACTTGATATCTATCACTTACCAAAATTACATCAGCATCAAATAAACAATTGAATAAACCCTTAAACCCTAGAGAAATAGAAGCAGACACCAAAATTCTCCCCCCCCCCCCAAAAAAAAAATAAACGGTTAGGGTCAGATGGTTTTAGCACAGATTTACCACAAACATTTAAAGAATAATTAATGCCAATACTCCTCAAATTATTCCATAAATTAAAAACAGAATGAATATTGCCCAATTTATTTTATAAGTGTACAATTACCCTGACACCCAAACCACATAAAGACCCAACAAAAAAAGAAAATTTCAGACCAATTTTTCTTATGAAAATAGGTGCAAAAGTACTTAATCATTCAAAATGGTTTACTAAGATGGTTCAGTTCCACAGTCTTTTCCAACCACGACTTCAGTAAAACCCTGAAGTTCAGCCTCTGACTATAAAATTCTTAGGACATTTAAATAGGTAAGAACAAAAGGACTGCACATCAAATATTACTATTAACTTGCTTAACCATTTTTTTCCATTCTTATTTGAACCCGACACTGGTTTCCTACATCTCAAATCAGCAGGAAGTAATTTTCAGAGAGCTGGAAGGTGGGTTGGGTGATTTTTTTCTCCCCTCTTTGGTCATTTGATGAGTTATAGATGTTTGTTGTAATTTAGGGGGATTGGTTACAAGTTGTTAAATGGTTTTGTTAAATAGGTTTTGGAGGTTAGACCCTGGGATTTCTCTCTTTTTCTTTTTTCTGTCTTTCTCTCCTAAGTAGGGGGGAAAAGACTTGAAAAAAAGGGGGTATAGACATAATATGGAAATAAAGAAAAAGGGACAGATTATTGAATATGCTCTTATATCTTTGGATATTTATACAAAATTAAGAATATATTGGATACATTGGTATTGATCTTTGTATATTGATACAAAATTAAGGTTAACACATTTTAAGTTATTGTACCTAGATAATGCTTAAAAATGCAATGTGAAGTTTTGGCCTTTTGATAGCAATTGTAATAAACTGTTTAGTATAATTAAGAAGTGTAAAGTAGTAGTCATTACAACATGTCATTTTGTTAGGTACTAGGATAGTTTATCACAGATGTATTCTAAGTTAATCAGAAATCAAGTTGCTAAGAGACAAGCAACATTTGCTTATCAAAATATACAGAGATAGGTAGTCTTCAAAAACCTCAAGAGATCTATAGAATATGGCATTCAAAGATGTTTTCTTAACTTAAGATTTTTTTGATATTGAGAGATGTTAGCTCCTGACAGCACCCCCCCACCCCCCATTCTACTCCAAGTAGAAGATGAGCATCAAAGAATCTCCATTTGGAGATGATTGCATTAGTGGCAAGCTTGTCACCGAATATGAAAAAATCCCTTGCTTCAACTGTACAAAGAATGCTATCCAAAAAGGGCAAAACTTGAAAGCAGGTACGTCAACAGCCTAGCTATGCCAAGACAGGGTAGGCAAGTCTTTCATAATTTCTATTTACAACTAATGGTCTGTCAGAGATACAGGGCCAAGAGGCTAAATTTAGAGGATTTAATGCATGGAGAGAAATTGGGGACTGTCTAGGCAGCCAATTGTCTGTCATTTCTTAGTTTTGCAAGCTGTTGGCTCTTCACTTCCTGTATAATCAGATATTCTTATCCTTCTCAGGTCTCATGTGGTTGAAGACTAGATAGTTATAGTCTCACAGTTAAGTTTTAAGTTGTTTACGGATTAAAAGAATGTTCTAGGTCTAAGAAGATGTCTTTAAGTTGGTAATGCAAGTTAGAATGGAAACTCAGTTAGGTATAAAACGTTAAACTCATGGAGATAGATACATAATATAATATTAATATTATTTGCCAAAATGTATGGACTTGACATTGGGAATATATTTTTACTCTATAATTTTTATAATTGAGGTCTAATTATTAAAAAAGGAATTATGAGTTCTGGGAGAAGGAGGAGAGGGTGGGAGGATGGGACAGGAGGGGTGGAGGGAAGGGACTGTGATGGAGATGTAACTTGAAGTAATAAATAAACATAATAAAATACTTAATCAAATATTTCCAAACTGAATTCAAGAATATATCAAAAAGATCATCCACCATGGTCAAGTAGGCTTCACTCAGAGATACAAGAATGGTTCAATATATGAAAGCATCTTTCACAATATACAAAGTATACAATATAAAATTTACATTTCACTAGTCACAATATACAAAATAATATCTTTTACAATTGCATCAAATGTTATAAAATATCTTGGTATGATCTTAATGAAGCAAGTGAAGTACTTTTATGATAAAATCTTTTAGTCTCTAAAGAAAGAAATTGAAGATGATATCAGAAGATAGAAAGATCTCCCATGTTCATGAATCAGTAGGATTAACAGTAAAAATTGCCATCCTACATAAAGCAATCTACAGATTCACTGTAATGCTCATCAAAATTCCAACACAATTCTGTTTTGAAAGAGTAATTTTCAACATCATATGGAAAAAATAATAGGTTAAAAGTGATCCTGAACAATTATAGTACTGCTGGAGGTCCCACGATCCCCAATTTCAAGTTATACTAGAGAGCTATAATAATAAAAACAGCATGGCATTGGCCTGAAAATAGACATATTGGTCAATGGAATCAAATTGAAGACTAAGACATAAATCTATACACTTATGGTTACCTGATTTTTTTCATAAAGAAACCAGAAACATCTAATCCCAAACTGCCATGTGCCTGCAATTACCTTCCAGCTTTCTCAAGAGGTCTGTCTCCTTCTGTATCTCAGCAGAAACAAGAGAGATTCTCTGAGTGTGCTCAGGGTTGCTGTTCTAATCTCAGGAAGTCCCACCTTCCTATATTCTTTCTGTCCAGCTATTTGGCCATAAGTGACTTTTATTAACCAATCAAGAGAATGCCTCAGAAGGGGCGGTAACCAGATCTTAGTGAATTTAACCTATCAGAAGCAATGATATTAGATCTTCCCACAGCACAAGGGACAGAGAGGGGTGAATGGACTCAGCTACCTATCTCTCTCTCTCTCTCTCTCTCTCTCTCTCTTTTAATACAGTGCAAGCCCTCAAGCCCTGGGATTAGGTGATCTGGGTTAACTTAGAGTAGCTAATTGGGAGTCTCCCCAGCTAAGGGCTAAGCGTTAAAACATTAAAAGGTCTTGGTGTATTTAATTATTGGGGAAAAGACTGCGGCGACTTATAGGCCCTCAGTCCAAGCAGCGCCCAGCCGTTGGACTTCAAGACTCCCAGACTCCACACGAGCCCAGGTGAAGCTCCTGCCAAGCTGCTGGTAATTCTACTGGCCTAATATAACAATTTAGATTAATTAACAGAGTTTAGATTACAGGTGGTGTAGGCCACCCTTGGTCCTGGGGCTCTTTCTCCAGGATAAGTTAGGCAACCGGTTAAGGCACTCGGGCCAGGCTGCCCATTCCTCTGCCAAGCTTCTGGCTACTAAAACAACCTAATCTTACAGTTCATATTTATTAATAACTACAATAATCAATTAATTTGCAGTTTCACCCTTGCTTATTAAATCCTGATGCAATCTGACAAACTGCCTCAAAGTCCTGCCACCATGCCTTCCCCACCATTATAAATATTTCTCAAACACCTCAAACTGTGAAATAAAGTAAACCTTGACTTCCTTAAGTTGATATTGTCACATGTTTCTGTAGGGAGTTGGATTAATTAAATAAAATTTAGAAAATAAATAGGGGTTTCTGATACAGTTGCTTAACTCAGGGCATGAAGATTAACTTGGCTGTGAGTGATTAGCTTATCAGCTTGTGGAAAAACAAGGATGAAGTCAGGTGAAAACAGGAAACAAACAGGAGACTTAAAAACAAGGTTGAAGCCAGGAAAAACAGGAAAGACTTAATGGACTAAGAAACAAAGTATTTGGCCTGGCATTGTTTTCAGCTGCTAAGTGGGCAGAGCCCAAATTAAGCTGAAGCAGATGGAACAAGGAGAGATCCTATTTAAGGATGGAGCCAGAGGCCCCCAATGCTAGAGAGCTCCGAGAGTCCTGCTGGAGAAAGTGCTGGAGAACTGATGGCCAGATCTCCCTGAGGCAAAAAGAAGCTGGTGAGCAAAGAAAGCCTCAGCAAGACAGCAAAAAGCTAAGGACTAAACCGTTTGGCTCAGCTTTTGCCTAGAGGGGTTTGACCTGTCCGAACAGTGACCTAAAGGAAACTGTGGCCAGCTTTAAGGACTGAGGCAGAACGGCACAGAGTTGCTGATACGAAGGAAAAAAGTTGGCCTACAGACGGCTGGAGTTTCCCAGAGAGAAGAAAGCCTCAAGCCTTATTTAAGGTGAGACTGCAATAGAAAATTTACCCTGGCGAATCTACATCTGAGATATTCTAGAAAAAAAGACTGCTAAGTGCATTAAATGATCTACCACAGAGACTGTGTTACTGATAACTGAGGATCTGCCCCACAGACTGTATCCTTCTAAAAGGTTAGGAAAATAGTTGTAATAATTATCAATTGGTTAAAAATGTTAGTACACTCCTTTTATGTTCAGTCCTTCTGTTCTCAGCTGTTTAGATGACCTAAGGAGTTTGTAGGCAGAGGCTGATCTTGCAGGCTTCACTGAGGTTCCAGCCGGGGCATTGTGTAGAGCTGGACAGTCCCAGCAACATTGGATTGCCGTGGTTGCAGGCCCCCAATGGAGACAGTTATTGAGGAAGTCTGCCAGGCAGAATCATCTGGGTCACTCGTCCTCCTTGGTGCCTGATTCTGCTCTCTGCTGAGGTTTCCGCTGTCCAGCCGTCCCCGGGCTCCCCTAATGGATGCTTCAATTCTCCTGGAAAGATAAGAACAGAGCCCTGCCCCAATCCCAACCCTGGGACAATTACCCTCTTTTTTTTTGGGGGGGGGGGCTAGGTAGTACTTCTCCTGAAGCAAATTTGGCCTTCCGACAACATACAAAGCGTTATCTTTCAATCCGGGTTAAAGAAGAAATCATTCTGTCACCTTGGAGCTAAACCAGCTCCAGTGTATATATTTTGAGATCCCAAAGGACAATCTGCCTGCATCGAGAAGGCCTTTTGTAAGTAGCCTCCAAACCTAGGTCCCTCCAAATCCCATGTGTGTGTCTCTGAACTCTAATTATTGGGATCAGAGACCTGTGGTTCCCATCTGAAGGGATCAAAGATGTGTTCCACCACTCCTGGATCGAAGTCTTTCTCTATTTAGAGTTTGCCCTGCATCAGGCTGACCCTGAGCTCTGGGATCTGCCCATTTCTGTCTCCAGTGTTCTGGGAGCTGGGACCAAGGGTGTAATCTTCTTGAATGGTGGGACCAAGAGTATGCACCCTCACCACCCCGCTCCGTATGACTCCAGGATACATACATTTTTCCATTTGGGTTCGGGCCCCAAACAGGTCTACTATGACCCAAATCAGCAGGAAGTCACTTTAAGAGAGCGAGTCCCATGCCCAGAGGGTGGGGAAGGTGTTTCTCCACCCTTCTTTTTGGTTATTTGAAGGATAACTGAAAACTCTGATATTTAGGGGAAGAGATTACAAGCTGATAAATGGTCCTGTTTAATGGGTTTTGGAGGTTAGCCTCAGGGACTTCCTACTTTTCCTTTTCTGTATCCTTCTTCCTCTCCTATGTAGGAGTGCATGGGCTTGAGAAAAATGAGATATAGACATAGCACAGGAAGGTCCAAGAAGAAGGGGCAGATTATTGAATATGCCCTTATACCTTTGTATATTGATACAAAATTAGTAGTTTATTTGGCTAAAGTGGTATTGACCATTGTTTATTGTGCAAAGATAAGATTGTATTGGATTACATCAGTATTGATCTTTGTATATTGTTACAAAATTAAGATTATAGTTGGCCACAATGGTATTGACCCTTGTATATGGACGTAATATTAAGATTGTATTGGCCTACATAGGCATTGATCTTTGTATATTGATACATAATTAAGAGTATATTTAACCACAATTGAATAGATCTTTGTATATTGATACAAAATTAAAGGTAACGCTTCCTAATGGTATCATACCTAGAGATACTTATAATTAAAATGTGAAGCTCTGGCCTCTTGATACCAACCGTCTAAAACGGTCTAGGATAGTTAAGTAAAACAAACTCCTAGTCATGCAAACATGTCACTTTGTTAGCTACTATGACAGTCTATCACAGATATTCTCTAAACTACCCAGTAATCAAGTTGCTAAGAGACAAGCAACATTTGCTTATCTAAATACAAGAAATGGATAGGGCATCTTCAAAAACCCCAAGAGATCTGCAGAATATGGCATTCAAAGATGTTATCTTAAATCAAGATTTTCTTTTTTTTTTGATATCGAGACATATCAGCTCCTGACAGCACCCCCTATTCTACTCCAAGTAGAAAATAAGCATCGAAGAACCTCCACTGTAAGATGGTTGAATTAGTGGCAAGCCTTTCTCTTGGCATGAAAAAACCCCTTGCACCAACTGCAGACAGACTGCTGTCCAAAAAGGACAAAACTTGGTAGCAGGGAAGTCGACAGCCTAACTCTGCCAAGACAGGGTAGGTAAGTCCTTCATAATCCCTGCTCTAAAACAAATGTCTGTCAGAGAAACAGGACCCAAAGGCTGAAGACTGATGCAGGAATATATGGAGAGAAAATGGGAACTGTCCAGGCAGTCATTGGTATGTCATTTCTTAGTTTTGGAAGCTGCAGGCTCTGCACTTCCTATATAAGCAGATATATTTATCCCTCTCAGGTCTCTGAGGTGTTTGAAGAATAGACAGCTAGAGTCTCATAGTTAAATTTTGAGTTGTTTAGGAATCAAGAGGGTGTTATAGATCTAAGAAGATACTCTTAAAAGTGTGTTGCAAGTTAGTATGAAAGTTGAGTCAGATATAGACCTTTAAACTCATGGAGATGGTTAGATAGTAGAATGATAAAGTCAGGGGCCAAATATGTTTAAACTGGACATTGGAAAGGTATACTGGGCCATTTAACTCTCATAAATGTGGCATATTTATATCTGTTGTTTTGTATAATATTTACTGTTGTGGGAGAAGGAGCCATCTGTTGGACTGAAAGGGGAAACTTCTGGGGGGAAGAGGGTGGAAGGGCGGGATAGGAAGGGGGAATAGGGAGGGGTTTGTGACTGAGATGTAACTTGAAGAAAAAAAATAAAGTATTTAAAATTAAAAAAAATAATTATCAATAGGTTTAGTGGTTAGGTTAAAGGTGTTGTAGGAATTTATAGGGTTAATAGTTAAGAAATTGTTGGTATTTGTTACAAGTGAATATTATTAATAAATACTTAATAATTACAAAAAGAAACCAGAAACACACAACCCATGCCCAACCAAAAAGACCACATCTTCAATAAATTGTGTTGTACAAACTGGATGTTTGCATCTAGAAGAATACAAATAGACCCATTATTATCACCCTGCACAAAACTCAAGGAAAAGTGAATCAAGACCTCAACATAAAACCAAATACACTGATTGTGACAGAAAAGAAGACAGGTAATAGTCATGAACTTATTGACTCAGAGGAAGTTGTCCTGAAGAAAATATTGATACTGCAGGCACTAAGACCAA
Source organism: Lophiomys imhausi (assembly GCA_907164525.1). Lineage (NCBI taxonomy): Eukaryota > Metazoa > Chordata > Mammalia > Rodentia > Muridae > Lophiomys > Lophiomys imhausi. Next base: position 3,605,453 of record CAJQZJ010000279.1, read on the forward strand.
CAATTAATATATGGGACCTTATGAAACTAAAAAGCTTCTCTAAAACAAAGGATCCTGTCAATAGGACAAAATAGCAGCACATGGAATGGAATAAGATTTTAGCCAACTTCACATCTGACAGAGGGCTAATATCCAAAATATACACAGAACTCAAGTAACCAGACAATAACAAATCAAACAATCCAATTAAAACATGGGGTACAGATCTAAACAAAGAATTCACAAGAGAGGAATCTCAAAAGGCTGAGAAATACTTAAAGAAATATTTAACATACTTAGCCATCAAGGAAATGCAAATCAAAACAACTTTGAGATTCCATCATGATACCTGTCAGAATGGCTAATAGAGTCAATAACACAAGTGACAGATCATGCTGGAAAGATTTAGAATAAGGGTAGTAGTCTTCAGTTGCTTCTGAGTTTGCAAATTTTTACAACCACTGTAGAAATCAATAGGGTAGTTCATCAGAAAATTGGGAATTGGTCTACTTTAAGACTTTACTACTCTTGGGCATATACCCAAAAGTTGTGCCATGCTACCAAATAACACTTAGACAACTATTTTCACTGAAGTGTATTCATAACAGGCAGAAGCTGGAAACTACCTAGATATTACTCAACAGATGGATAAAAGAAAATGTGGTACATCTACACAATGGAGTATTACACGGGTGTTTAAAAAGAAAGATGGCTTCATAAAATTTGTATGCAAATGGATGGAACTAGAAAATAATCACCATTATTGAAGTAACCTAGACCCTTAAAGATAAATATTGTATATATTCACTTATATGTGACTATAAGCCATTAACCAAGCTACAATATGTAGCCCCAGAAACATTAGGTATTGAGGAAGAATCTGGGGGGAGGGGCACATGAATCTCCCTGGGAGAGGGAAATAGAATAGATTTAATGGATGGACCAGTTAGGTAGAGATGAGAAAAAAGGGGGGTCAGTTTTGAAGGAATAAGGAATATAAAGTTGAAGGAGGAAATATGGGACAGATCACTGTAACTGGGGGGTATTGGAACTATGATATGGAAAACTAGTGTGGGAGAAACTCCATGAAATATATGAAGGTGATCCAAATGAGATCTCCTAATAATTGGGGAGATGGAGTACCAACTGACCATTTCTTGTCACCAAATGAAACTTCCAGTACCAAAAGTGTATTGCATTCATTTGAGTTATTGGCCAAGGGAATCCCATGGAAATCCCTAAATTACCCAGGCTGTTGCTAAGATCATAGGTTGCTCTCTGCAAATTGACAGTGGGTGTCCATTACAAAGGACAATACCCAAACAATTCACTGAACATGGAGCAGTTGAACTGGTGTGCATGGCAACTTCACTCCTAGTTCTAGTGTATTTGATAAAAGCAGGTACACTACAGGCTACCAAAAGACAAATGTAAACCCCAACCAAGCCTAAAAATCTTTGAACTCTTACACTCTGTCATACCTCCAAGATATGCTTAAGCAATGGTGGCACAGAACTTGAGGGAATAGTCATTCAATGCCTGCTTTGATTTGAGGACCACTCCATGATATGAGATCCATACCCAATATTTTTTGTGTAACCAAGATTCAGAGACTAGATAGCACAGAGACCTTGGTATGATGAAACATTACTGTTGTAAAGGAAAGTATTAATAAAATGTCTCATAGTGATACTTTGTTATATACCTAGATCAACAATTTACCCAGTCATCATCAGAAAAAGCTTCTTTCACTGAGAGATTCTTTGGAGCACACATCTCTAAATGGGATGTCTCCATTAAACACCTCCACTAGGAACTCAGGGAACCTCATGGAAATGTAGGTAGAAAGAGAGGAAAAGCCAGAGCACATAGAGAATACCAGTAGAACAGCGGCATCTGAATCAACTGAATAAGGCTCATATGAACTCACAAAGACTAAAGCTGCAAGCAAGCACAGAACTTACACAGGTCTCCAGCAGGTCCTCCGTATATATATTACAGCTTTCATATTAGTACACTTATGGTACTCATGAGTCTGTGAAACAGTGGGTCTCTGATTCCTGTGCCTGTTCTTGGGGCACTTTTCCATCTGTTGGGTTGCCTTGATGTGATGGTTTTGGCTTTATTTTATTTTGTCATGCTTAGTTTTTATTCTCTAGAATTTTTTTTTTTTTTAATGAGAGACAGGAAGGAAACAGTTGCAGAGGGGAAGGAATGTAGGGAGTAACTGGAGGTAGAGGAAAGGGAAGGTAAACTATATTCAGGATATCTTAGATGAGAAAATAATTTATTTTTAATAAAAATGAAAAGAAAGAATGAAAAAAAGGAAGGAAGGAAGGAAGAAAGCAAGCAAACAAGGAAGGAAGGACACTTCAACAAAATTCAACTGAGAAAACCAAATGGATTTATAGGGATTATTTGTAAGTACGTGGGTTCAAGGGCATTGAAAGTTAGAAACTTCATTCTAGCCCAGATGAGAACTTAAGAAAAGGTGCCTCCCTGAACCTCCCTGTACTGCTTATATATATCATCTTTAATCTAGTTTTGTTACTTGCTTACTCTTATCAAGATTCCTTCTATCATTAAGTGTTTCTATTCAGAAGAAAGCACTAGAACTTGAAGAAGAAATTGGCTTCACTTTCTCTAAGAGAGTGAGAAAATTCTTATGAAGGCACAAAGTTGCATATTGTTTAGATCATAAATATCTCCCAAAAGAATGAGTCTGTCAATTGATGTTATTGGGAGGAAATAACAAGTGGGCCAAATATACAGTTTGGAACCTACAAATCTGTGAACTCAAATACACCTTTGCTATTAATAATTTGGTTTTATCTTGAACATTTTTTATAGTGACAATAAAATTGACCAAGAAGCTGTCTAAGATTTTGATCACAGAGGTCACAGTCATTTAAGTTAAGACCATGGAATCTCATTGTCATAGTGAATTCATGAATCTGCCATCCATTCAATAGTTTTTGCTTTATTCATCTGGTATGCTAGTATATGTAACAGCCTTTCTTGCAATTCTTCAGAACCAAATTTTTCATCTTCTGGAAAATCATTATTCATTTTTTTTGACTAAGTCAATGTCTCCTATCACATTCCTCTCCTTCAGATCACTTGTCATAATTGAGAATTTAATTCCATGTATGTAATTATTTCACTAAAGTCTTTTCCCACAAGACTTCTCCATGAGATTAAACCTATTCTTATTCAAAATTATATTTATAATGCTCAGTGTAAGCACTTACAAAGAAAAATATCCAGTAGATATGCACTTAGTAAGAGTGGCTGAAAGATGATCTCAATATGAAACAGATTTTTGAAACTAATATATACCTTTTCACTGTTTCACTTTGATTTCCTATCAGAGAATATTTCAATTAGAATTGAGACTAAGCACAATGCATTAAAGGAATATGTAGATATGTATACATGTTATTTAAATAATAATATGACCTTAGTGAAGAGACACAGTAAAGCTAATGAGGGTTAAATTTTAAAATATCATCTCTGTGTCTTAATCGTGTAAGCAAACTTAGCAGGAATACAGAAAGTGTTGTTGATCTACTTACATGCATGAGATAGTTTGCTACAAACACTTATTTTTAGAGATTGTTATTTTCTACCACATAATAAATTACTTCTATTTGCATAATACAATTGTTTGCTTTTTTGATTTTTCTTTCTAGAGCAAGAATTATTAATACTTAGTCATAGTTGAGATGAGCGCCTTGTCACTAAGTATAAAGTATGTTTACCTATTGTAAATTTTAATTCTCAATATTTCTTAGAAAAAGATATTACATTGTATTCATGTCCTTCAGAAAAATTGTAGCTTAAATGCAAATGTCAATGAGCAATTTTGGAAATCTGGGTTGAAATACTCCATGTACTATTCACAGCTGCAGTATGGCCTTGTGAAATACCTGGCAAGTCTAATAAATGTTTAACAGATAGGTGTTCAAGGGAAGACAAAATTGAAGCACCTTAAAAAGACAAGTAGAATGAATATGTTTTTTGAATTTTCATGCTAATCAACGTAAATTGCCATTTTATGCTTGTCAAGATTTTTTCCTAATGAATATTTTCAATTCAAATTAAAAAAAAAATGTTAGCATCTAGGGATATGGCTCAGAGGTTAAAGTGCTTCACATAAGCAAGAAGATTAGAGTTCAGATATTACTTCTATTTGCATAATACAATTGCATATTCTGGGCAAGTTTGGTAGTCTCTGTGATCCCATAACTTGGGAGGCAGAGGTAAGAGATCTCCAATACCTACTGGCTATCTATTCTAGTAGAATTAGAGAGCTCGATGTTCACTCAGAGACTCTGCTTCAATAAGATGGAGAGTCATAGAATAAGATACCCAAGAGCAGCCTTTGGCTCCAAATACACATGTCAACATTTGCCCAAGTACTTGCACTTATATATACATCACCAAATGTATGAAAATGTATAACACATATATATCGCAAACATATGTATGCAATAAATAAATAAATAGCTTTACAATAAATTATTGAATGTTACATTGTTTTTTAGTCACTGTATAGAGCATGGGCTTTTAAAATAACTTATATTCCTATAATTTCACAATTAAGTGGGTAGATATTTGAATCTAAAATTTGGGGTTTCTTGCAATCATGTTTGTTTTCTTTCTTTCCATAAAAAGAATATAAACTAATAAGATAAATAAAAATAAAAATGATTTTTTAACAGTGGGCAGAAGGATACCCATAAAATCTCCTGCAAAAGACATTAGAACTATAAGCAATACATTTATGAATTGAGTTAAGCTTTTTTAGTATAATTTATTCTATAAAAATGGAGAAAATTTGTACCTGTCAGACTTTTGTGAAGATTAAGTGGGCTAATACTAATAAAACAAAACACACAATAAGTGGCAGTGTGTATGTTTGTTGTTTCTTCTAGTAATATCTCAAAATATTTGAGCTAACAGTAGAAAACAAAGTAATGAAAAATCAATAACAATAACCTTGTTACCATGTTTTGTCATATTTTTATAATAGGAGAAAACTAGTCTGAAATGCAAAACTTGTAAAATAAAGCTGGAAGTTAGTTTGGAGGTTTGAAGCATTGTTAATAAATTATGACTGATAATCTATAAGGATGTAGTTTAATTCACTCACCAACAGTTTGAACCTTTTGCATTTGGTTGGGTATGTATATCATCTGTCTACTAAACTTTCTTAAAAGCTAAATAAAGGGCCAACTACACTGTCTTGAACATGAAATTATTAAAATAAATTATTTTGCATTGATGTGGTCCACAAGATAGGAAATAGTTAATAATTTTCCTGTGAGAGAGGTACTATTGCTTTGCAGGAAATGGCATGGCTTGACACAGCAAATAGCATGCTGTTACAGAGGAAGTGCTACAATTGCCATGTTTCTAATCAGTCTTAAGCTGAAAAACAAATTGAGAATTGCTAGTTAAAAACAGTTAAAACTGCTGGAGTGCACAACAAGGCCAGTTACACAGACCCAAAACTATGGGATCTCCATGACACAGGACAGTAACAGCAAATCTGAGAGGAGACCCAGTGAGGTTCCAGTATTGATCAAGTTACAGAAGCCAGAGGCCTCACACCAGACCAAGGAGTCATTGCAATGAACATTTATAAGCAAAACCGGGTAGACAAAAGAGAATATTGTGGGATACACTGAGACACACCACAGCTTCCACAGTGAAATTTTTTATGTTGGGGAAGTTGAAAGGGTAGAGTGTGGGTCTGAGGGGAGGTGGGAAATGAAAGGGAACAGGGTATATGATGTGAAACTAACAAAATAAAAAACCAAAAAAAGGGGGGGAAAACAGTTAAAATGTATCTTCCAGTAGGTCAGAAAAAGGAACAAGAAAGGAGATTCAAACTCAAAAATAAGGAATTGTATAGACAAAGATGTGTACCATACTTGCATAATGTGTGTCCATTGTGTAGCCTTGGAGCTACGTAGTCAAAGTAGAAAAACCTCTTTAGGAATAGAATAGATCAAACACTGATGACAACAGGAATTTTGAGTATATTAGTAAGGTTGACCTTTCTTTACAATGAGTCTTCTAGAGAATATGGAATACTAGCATATAGGAGCAAGGCAAGCAACAGCTCATACAGAAGTGAATGGGCAAAGCCTAAAATCTATAAGCAAAGAAACAAAAAAAGGCACTTTCTTCCCTAACTCAAAGTCAATTGAGGTTTGTAAAGGTTGTGTGTGTGTGTGTGTGCGTGTGTGTGTGTGTCTGTATCTGTGCCTGTGTCAAGTGTTCTAGGTTGTTGTCTGTTGCTTTTCTGGACATGTCCAAAAGCATGGGGAGGAAAGGGTTGGCCTGGCATGTAGGTTATAATCAGTCCCCGAGGGAAGCCAAAAAAAAAAAAAAGACAGGGAGATATGAACAGAAGTAGAAAACAAGTTTGCTTTGTCTGCTTATGCAGTACCTACCACCTGTGTCCAGCGTTGGCAACACTCACAGCTGGCTGGGCCATCTAATATCAGTTGGCTATCAAAAAAATTCCCTCGGACATGCTGAAAGGCAAATATGATGCAGATGATTACTCATTTGAGAGTTCCTCTTCCCAGGTATGACAAGGTGACAACCAAGATTAGCCATCAAAAATGAATTAGAAACATTATCTGATTCAACTTTCATAATTTTATTTTCTTACATAGAAGTATATGTGACATAAGTATAAAACATAAAACCCACAGTTCTATATTTATCATTTTGATTGCTGTTAACAAATTGTTTTAGGAGTATAAATATTTTGAGTTAGTGAACTCATAGAGGCTACACAGATAAGTAATCTACCATGGAGATTAAGTATGAAAAGGAGCATAAAATATACCCATCTATACAGGATATGGTTTATTTAATACAGCACACCTGTGTCTCAGAAAATACATGCCTGAAGGAAATAATTTCTTTAGGAAAAAATGCACATTAGGCCTAATTAAAATCTTTCTTGAAAATGTCTAAAGCCTCTGTAAAACTATTGGTCATAATCCTATATTACTTCCTATTGAACCAATTAACAAACTGTTTTTTCTATTATATATATGCTTCTAGATGCGAGTATTTTTAATATTAATCTTAGAACGTCAGACTTAGCTAAGAAATGTGGACATATGGCTTTGCCATTATTGGAAAATTTCCCTGAAAGTTTTCTTTAGTGGAAAAATATGTGATAATTCACAAAATACAAACAAATAAGTAAGACTGTAGAAACATTACTGAAGGCGTAATAAGGTACTACTTTTTAACATAGTTTGAAGTTCATTTTCAGCTACACATTTTGAAAATATGTGTGAAAGTTTGTGGAAGACTTCCTTCTACAAACAAATCTCAAAGCCCTGAATGTTATAAGAGGGTGGGGCTATTCCATGGGCTATGTAAGAACTCCATGTGAATCCATTGCTTTATGAATGAACTCCAGCAAAAAACAAAGTGTGTTGAAGATGATATAGGGAGAAGTAGAGATAAGGAAGGAATGTCTGTATCAAAGTCTTTTCATAATTCAATCTCCAACATTTATATATAATTTGGGGGAGGTCAGTATGGGATAATTTAAAAATTGCAAACTCAAGGCACATATCAATGACTCTGTGCTGATAGTGGTTTATCACATAGGCTTCAGATAGCAGAAAAATGATAGGAGAGGGGACAACTCAGTTAACTAGACGAAGCCAAGTATATGTATGGAGGTCCTAATAACTGCTTTCTTACCCTATGTGAAAATGCAAGAACAATGCCTTAATTTAGGTCACCAATAGCAAATAAAGAGATGTTATCCAATCATGTAGGCAACAGTATTAACAGGAAATAGTCATCATTTCCAGTCTGTCCAATGGTGATGTTTTCCAAATGGTCCATAGGCCATCTTTCCATTGAGTTTGATTTTGCAAATGAAAATTTCCAAGTTTTATTAACCTTGGTGATTGGATTATTAAGTTATTGTGTAGTTTGGTCAAATCAGGGGAAAGCTTCTTTGGCAATTCCAAGACTCACTAAAGGTGGATCATTCAAAAATAGGCTAGCCTTTGAGACTACCCTTACTACTAATCCCTTTCTCATCCCTTTCATGACATTTTCTCCCTCCTTGTCTTGATGCATTCACATTATCTTGGTCCTTAATCGAACTTCTCAGATCTGTTAAGTTCTAGCTACCACTATCTCTTCCTTAACCTGTTTTATTTTTTCTTCACAGTATGCCTTTGTATTTAGTGAATTACATGTGGGTTTGTCTGTTTTATTTTGCTTTCACATACATGATCAGGTCAGAAAAGATTAATAAAGCCAGAGAGTATGCTTGTTTTTCTTTCTAAACATGGAAAATTACAAAAGGAAACCAATGAAGGGGGGAGAGACAGAAGGAGGAGGGAAGGAAGGAGAGAGGAAGGGTAGGAGGTAAGGAAGGAAGGAAGAAAGTAAAGAAAGAAGGAAGGCAAATATTACTAGTATTTGTCAGATGCTATCACTTGTACTTTCTAGGCTCACTTACTTTTTATTTTACTATTTTTAATCACAAATTTTAATTTCTCAACCTAGCTCTGCCAAGACAGGGTGGGCAAGTCCTTCATAATTCCTGCTCTACAATCAATGTCTGTCATAGAAACGTGGCCAAACGACTGAAGATCGATGCTGTAATGTATGGAGAGAAAATGGGAACTGTCCAGGCAGCCACTGGTATGTCATTTCTTAGTTTTGGAAGCTGCGGGCCCTGCACTTCCTATATAATCAGATATATTTATCCCTCTCAGGTCTCTGAGGTGGTTGAAGAATAGATAGCTAGAGTCTCATAATTAAATTTTGAGTTGTTTAGGAATCAAGAGGGTGTTCTGGATCTAAGAAGATGTTTTTAAAATTGTGATGCCAGTTAGTATGAAGACTGAGTTAGATAGAGAACTTTAAACTCATGGAGATGGTTAGATAGTAGAAAATTAAAGTCAGGTACCAAATATATATGGACTGGACATTGGGAATGTATGCTAAGCCATATAACTCTCATAATTGTGGCTTAATTCCCTCTGTTGTTTTATATTGTATTTATTATCATAAGAGAAAGAGCCATTTGTTGGACTGAAAGGGAGAGCTGTTGGGGAGAAAAAGATATACCTTAAACTTAAAAAAAAAAGGAAGGGGATGGGTGGGCTGAGGTGGAAGAGGGTGGGAGGGGGTACTAGAGGGGGGAGTAGGGAGGGGATTGCGATTGAGATGTACCTTGAATAAATAAAAAATAAAGAGGAAAAATTTTAATTTCTCTTGTTATCTCATAATAAAAATGTTATTTTTTCCAGTATAGTAAGTAAAGATATTTTTCAGTATATAAAAAATTAAACAGCAGGATATTAAGTGTAGCTACCAAAGTTAGAGCTAAAATGATGTCATCATACTATATTCTGTAATGTCAGAAAAACAATTAAGGATAACTAATCATTTTGATTTAAGTCATTTCTGATAGGTTACAATGGATCTGATTGTATCAACCTCATGTAAATATATCTATGACTATTCAACAAACAAACCACAACAAAAACAACTACAAATCAATGGAGCCAGGCATCATGACCCAACCTTTGATCTTATTATTCAGGAGGCATAAGTAGGTGGATGTCTGCATGCCAGGGTTGGCAGGACTTCAAGATGCTGTCTCAGGAAGCAAGCAGTGGTTAATTTATTTTTTTCTGTATATTTTCCTTAATCATATATTAAGATGTTATGGTTAATTTAATTTTTCTGTATATTTTCCATAATCATATATTAAGATGTTGTGAAACAAGTCCTATCAATGGGAAAGGAAGTGTGTTTCTTTTGTAAAAGTAGTCAGTGTTTGCTTCCAATTTTTCCTTCTATACTCAAGAGTTACATATATATATATATATATTACTTTACTTTTTTTGTTGTTATCACCTGAACAGGTTCAAACTGAATAACACAGTTCAGTTGCCATCCAAATAATTCAGATACACTATCCAAACTTTGAAGCTTTATTCTCTGTCAAGAAATGAAAATGGCAGAGTATATATATATATATATGTTCCACACATTATGAACATTCATCTCCTGCTAAAATCCTAGAATAATCTACCCCTAGAGGCATTGCAGATGAGGCTGCTGTGGCACATGTCCATCAGTAGGTGACAGAGAGGATAGAGGCTATGTCAGCATGCAGTGTTCTGACCTATGAACTTCTGAATGAATAGTAGGCTAACATTCCTAGAAAAATCAAGACAAGAGACCCAGTCCAGTTCAGCACCATAAGATCTGCTCAGGGAATTAGCCTGATGGCCAACAACAGTCCAGTATTAGGCATGCACCAGATGAGCTCCCAGGACAGGAAACAAGCCAAAGACTAGAAGAACCCTGCCTGGCCCTGGATGTGGGGGATGTAGGTGAGTTAGTTTCAAAGGAGTGAGTATGGGAGAGCCAGTCCTGTTTTTTTGTCTGCTTTGCCATGGTTCTGACAAGGGAGAGATCTCCTCCCCTCCCTTTTACCCTCACCAGCACTGGTGGACAGGAGATTTGGCCCTGATGGGGTCACAAGAATAGGGGAGCTGTCCCTGCCCATCAATGCTGCAGCACTAAGGATCCAGGGCCCTGCACCTCACCTGGGGAGCAGAATACAGCTGACTCTGGATATGGGGACTGTGGGTGAGCCATCCCTGAGGGAAGTGAGTGTGGGAGAGATAGCCCTGCCTTTTTGTCTGCTTTATGGTGGTTTGGACAAAGGAGAGATCCGCTCCCCTCCTTTTGGCCTTACCAACAGTGGTGGACAAAAGATCTGGTCGTGATGGAGTCACAAGAACAGGAGAGCTGTCCTTGGTCTCACATGCTGCAGGACTCGGGAGAGCAAAGCCTGAACCTCATCTGGACAGCACATTACAGTTGGCTCTGGATGTGTGTGGTATGTGTGAACCACCACTGAGAGTGTCACCGTGGAAGAGCCAGCCCTGCCTTTTTTCTGCTTTGCGGTGGTGTTGGTATGAGAGAGAGATTCCCTCCACTCTCTGATACCCTCCACACAGGTAGCTGGTGAGAAAATTGGCCCTGAGAGGAGTCCCAGTAAAGTTCCAATATTGACAAAGTAGAAGAAGCTAGAAGGCTTGCAGCAGACAATGGAGTCACAATGAACATCTGTAAGGAAAACAGGTGGACAAAATCAAACACTGTGGAAAACACTGAGATCTACCACAGCTTCCACAATGAAATTTTTAAAATATCTATTTATTACTTCAGGTTATATCTTCATTACAGTGCCCTCTTTCCACCCATCCCAGTCCCACCATCTACCCCCTATCCCTTCAACCCCACTCCTCTGGAGTAGATTGTCCCTATATAACAGTCCCCTGCCCCAGTTCTGGATTGTCCCTACATAACAGTCCCCTGCCCCAGTTCTGCAGTCATATGAGAGCTAAGAACCTCCTCATACACTGGAGGCCTACAAGGCAGCACCACTAGGGCAAAATGTCTCACTGACAGGTAACAAAGTCTATGTTTATGTTTCCTTTGGTGCAATGGTTCTAGTATAATTATCCTGTACTATATGGCTAAAATCTGATTATAAGTGAATAGATGCCATGTGCATCCTTCTGAGTCTGGGTTAGCTCACTCAGAATGAGCTTCTCTAGTTCCATCCATTTGGTTGCAAATTGCTTGATTTCATTGTTTCTGATGGCAGAGTAGGATTCCATTATGTAGACGTACCACAGGTTTTTTTTTTTTTAATCCATTCCTCGGTTGAGGGATATCTGTTTTTTTTTTTTTTCCAGTTTCTAGCTATTACAAATGAGGCTGCTATGAACATAGATGAGGAAACTTCCTTGTGATTTGGTGAGGAATCATTTGGATATATTCCCAGAAGTGATATGTTTGGGTCTTGAGGTTTCAAGTTTTCTAAGATATCCCCAGACTGATTTCCATAGTGGTTGTACAAGCTTTAACTCCCATCAACAATGGAGAAATGTTCCCCTTTCTACACAACCTCGTTACCATGTGCTTTCATTTGAGTTTTTGATCTTAGCCATTCTTACAGGTGTGAGATGGAATTTCAGAGTCTTCTTAAGTTGCATTTCTCTGATGATTAAGGATGCTGAGCCTTTCTTCAAGTGTCTCTGAGCCATTAGGAATTCCTCCTTTTTGAATTCTCTGTTTACCTCTCTTCCCCATTTTCTGATTGGATTATTTGGTTTCTTGGCATTTAATTTCTTGTGTTCTTTGTAAATTTTGGATATTAGCCCTCTCTCAGATGTGGGGTTGGTAAAGATCTTTTCCCAATGTGTAGTTTGTCATTTTGCTTGAATGACAGTGTCATTTGCCTTACAGAAACTTTTCAGTTTCATGAGGTTCCATTTGTGATTGTTGGTCTTAGAGCCTGAGCTATTGGTGCTCTGTTCAGGAGGTTGTCACCTGTCCAAATGAGTTCGAGGGTTTTCTCCACTTTTTCTTCTAATAGATTTAGTGTGTCCAGCCTTATGTTAAGTTTTTTGATTCACTTGGACTTAAGTTTTGTACAAGGTGATAAGTATGGGTCGAATTTCATTCTTTTACATGTTGTCATCCAAGTGGACCAGCACCATTTGTTGAAGATGTTTTCCTTTTTCCATTAAATAGTTTTGACTTCTTTGTCAAAAATTAATAGACCAGAGGAGTGGGATGGAAGGGTCAGTGGGTAGAAGGTGGGAGGGCAGGACTGGGAAGGGTCGAAAGAGGACACTATGATGGAGGTGTAACCTGAAGCAATAAATAAATAAATTTAAAGAAAAAGAAAAGATGATGAAATCAAAAAAAAAAAAGAGAGAGAGAGAACATAGGTGCCACAATGAGATTTTTGTTGTTGTTGTTGTTGTTGGGATAGGTTTCAAAAGTGCAAAGCGGGTCTGAAGGGAGGTGGGAGATGAGAGGAAACAGGGTGCATGATGTGAAATCCACAAAATAAAAAGTGAATAAATAAAAAGAAAAATACCTTGTAAAAAATCTATGACTAGATTGGAATCATCGTTAGTCTAAGTTAGGGAAGGAAATCTTCACGATTATTCTATGAATTAAACTAGCCTATGGTCACGATATATAGGAAGAAAGGAGATTTATTTCTCTGTCCTTTCAGTAGATTCTTCATACTGAGAAGAAAATTTAACAACAATTTGAAAAAAGTTATCAATTTAAACTGTTTATTAAATGCTAGACCTGCTGAAGGTTTTTAGTTAAGCTGATATTTTCCATACTAAAAATAAGATCACCATGAAGAGCCTTTATATATATACAAATTGAATACTATGGTATCACATTTAATTGCAAAAAGAAGGTCTCTGCTCACAGATTTTTAAATATGCTTTTTTAGGGAAAAAAATTGCTAAGCTAAACAACCATATAATAACCTAGATAATAATCTCTGCTATTTATTGTACTTCTGTTACAATATGCCTACAAACATTAGGTGATATAGCTCATCATAGCAAGGAAGAAATGTCAATGGCCATGTGAGGTTTCTACTTACATGGTATTGATGCTCAGGAAACAGACACATTTGCTTTCTCCTTTTCTTCAGTCAGGAACCTCAGTTCATGGAATGCTGCTGCTCACCTTCATGTTGGGTCTTCCTACTCCATTAAAATCTCCCTCAAATATCTTCAGACACATAAGAGAGAGGTAATAAGAAAGAGGTATGTGTCTCTTATGACTTCAAATCCAACCAAGATGACAAGCCACATTAAATCACATAGTCACTGATATTAAAGTTTGCTTAGAAGGAATATTAAAAAGGGAAATTCTAAAACCACTTACTTGTACAATAATGAATACAAGTTTGTACTGCTTTACAGGGCACATGGGAAGAGTGGCCTCAACATACCATTTACTTATAAACTTCCTTCTTAAGAGACTTCACTAATCTTTGAGGAGCACCCTGTATGTGGATAAAAGGCTATATTCCTTATATCAGCACACCAGAACAGGATGCCCTCCTCTGAATGGGAGTTAGTTAAGTCAGATGTCAATTATTTGCCCTTACACTGCAATTAAGAGGACATGGCCTCCATGTTTAATTTACAATGGCTAGTTAAACTCCCTAGAAAACACTTCAGACTGCCTAAACAACAATTAGTCAATGGAAAAAAAATAAAGAAGGCATCTAAGTCCAAATAACTATCAGATTACCACACACACCATACATCTTAGTCTATTAACACATTAGCAAAGTATTTAGGAAAATGAAAGGATATTTCCTTTTTTTGTAAACTCCATAGACTTTCTATGAAAAATACAATAACCAATTTAAAAGCCTGTTATACAGATGTGGGCAAAAGTGAGGAAAATGATCTTGTGGTTCAATTTATGTAGAAAGTAAGAACGAAATGTCTTTTATTTGGGTTGATTGATTTGATATTACCTGAACAATGTTACAATCCTAAAATGTGCTATTTTAAGTGGTAGGCTTTGCTGAGGAGAAAAATGAAAATCATTGTAAATAATAACAATACCTCTGATATTGTTCATGAACTAGACTCTGCACCCAGTACTTTATATGCATAAAATTTAGACAGTCACAATTTCCTTAGAGATTATGTAAACTGGCACTGAATTGGTGACTCAGTAGTTAAGAACACTTATTGCCTGGTTTATTTCTCAGTACCCATAATGCAGGTTACAACCTCCTTTACTCCAACTTCAGTAGCTCCAATAGCAGCTTCTGACTTTTGTGGATAGCAGGCTTGGGACACATATACATGTAGGCAAACAAGCCATACATGCACAACAACACATATGCACATCAAAAGTTACCTAAACAATAGATGCAATTATATATGTATGCATATATACATTAATCTATATATACATAGTATATATTATATATAGTATATATTGTAATGTATGTGTATATAGGTATATATACATATATATGTTATTGAATAGTATTATATTGAATAAGAAAAGAAATGTGGAATATTCCAACTCAGACAATGTCTGCGTTGCCTTCAAATTCAACAACCATTAGTCTTGAGTTATAAGACTTAAATTGGTTTAAACTTGCATTACACTCTAGAAGCTATCTCAGAACATTTGCATGGGCAATTCAGTAGCAATGACAAAATGTCAATATAAAGATCCATGGAATCATCAAAGCAGGGCTGAAGGAGTGAGGGTAACCTTCTTGATCTAACTGACTGAAAGCTGTTCTTCAGAATTAGGAAATGAAAATAAATGTTATTTATTTATTTATCGTTTCTGACTATAGAATTCAACTTTTTGGAAACATCGAACTGCTTTTGTGCAGGGCAAACCTCAAAGTGCATAAATCATGAAGCTCCCTTCTCTGGCTCTGAAAACTTTTATTGATTTAAGGGTTTGCTTCAGGGGGAAATGTCACGGTGTCAGGACAATTGTAGGTTTCATGTGAAAAGTGCTTATTTACTTTGGTCCTTGGGAAACAATGCCATGTTGCTATGACAACTGCCTCACGACAGAGTTTTTATTTTCATTGTACATATACACATATCATATTAAATGCATTTTCAAGTAATGAAGCCTACTCAGTGAGCATTGGTATCATTAGTCACGAATTGTTCATAGAAATTGCTAGAACAGAAAATTGTGCAACAGGAATAGAGTTTTATTTCATATTAAATATGAACTCAATCTGCAAGACCAGAAGATAAGTTCTTTGAATTCTTTGAATGTGACTATTAAGCACTCAGACATGGAGATTTAGAAAGTAAGTATTGAACCAGGCAATAGATTTGGAAACTCTAAAGCTTTTAAATTGTAAGTAAGATGAGGCTAGTATATTGAACCTTGTATTTATAAAAATGAATAAATTTAGAATCACTAGGGAGCTTAAGGTTGTTTGTGATTTTATTTTGATTTAATATACTATAACCTAAACTTGCACATTTTGTCATTCTTTTTTAAATTTGCTTTGCTTAGACTATCTGCAATTATAGTAACTCATAATGTAATGACTGCTTTTTCTTATATGGAAATATGTTAAAATATTAAATAAATAATATATCTTAAAGAAAGCATCAAAAATCACTTGGGAAATTATTGATCCACTAGCATATCATCAGTTACAACCCCTTGTGGAAACATGAGTGAAGTTTGAACATTAACAAATGCCACAGTTCACTCACTCACTCAACAACATACTTTTCCTGTGTGTATTTATCAACCTAATAATGTATTAAACACACCATATCCTAGAAATATTATTTTTCAGCAAATATTGTTTACTTGATATAAAGTATATATGGTTCATATATCTAATTATGCTCATAATGTCTTTATTCAATGTCTTCTCTAATGAAATGACAATTTTTCTGATGTTTGTATTTAGTTGTGTGTATGTGTATTGTTGTTATAAACGTTTCTGTTGTGAACATGTTAGTTTATAAATAGAAAAAAATAGTGAGGGAAATTATTAGGACTCACTTCTTGTTTTTCGGTATGGGGATAAAGCTTGCCAAGTCGAGAAGTGATAGACTAATCTTCCCAGGATTCCCCATGCAGGTTCGTAAGTAGGAGTGAGCCCAGCTTGTGTAGAAAGGCTGAAACCTGCTATTTCTAGAGGCCTTGATGGTGGAGTGGCCTGTCAGAAGAAAGACTGTAAAGCCATGTCTCTCCAGTAACATAATCTTGGAGGCAATGTGTAATCCCAGTGATATGAAGGATAAAGATCTGGTATATTTTATTTTCCAGACAAAGAAACTTAACAGAATATGTGTAATGAAATAAGATTTACAACTGATGGACAAAGAGCAAAGGAGATAGTTCAAGGTAAACCCGAATAACCTGTCGAGTAGGCATAGTGCAAAGGAGAGACTGGGAGACAAGGAGACATAAAGAGCAAAGTTTTGTCACTCTTTGGGTTCATGTGTTAACAAAGATGAGAAAATAGATTTTAAAACAGAAAGAAAATATGTTTAATGGGATAGCATTTCATTTATACACTTAAATCAGGAGGAGAAGAGGTGAAGACTATGTGTCTGGGTTAGTTTACATAATTGGAGGGATGTGCAATAGATACAAATATCTAAACTTCAGGCAATGTCACGTCTAGAAATGTGTTTGATAAGTCATTATGTAATAGTGAATGAATCCATGGTTTACTATTTTGAGAAAATACTTAAATACCACAAATAAATAAATGCACATGCTATAAAGACAAGGCAAAAAGTAAACTTTAGTCACTCGGTTTACTATTCAAATTCATGGACACATCTTTTCAAATAGAAATGAGAATTTCATAGAAAATTCAGGCACCAAATGTTTCTGCAAATACTTCCAATAGTTGGCTTTCCGAGGAAAGCTTCAGAGAACAGAAGTGAGAGACTGCTGAAAACGGATGGATAAAATGATTGTAGAGGTGCCTTCAAAGTGCTCACCTAGAGTTTAAAGCCTGGAAGGGAGTGGAAAGCTGAGTATCATTCTCTGCAACAGTTTGCCTTGTTCTCTAAACAGAGCATGAGTGGGTTCTGAAGACAATGTAATAGTCCAGGCACAATTCCCAGTAAAAGCAGCATCAGTTCCCAATCTATAAACAGGCTCCTTTCTCTCTGACTGCCACGTTCTTTCCACAACAGAGCATAACAAAAGGTTACCTAAGCATATACCTTAAGCATGACTTAAGAGATTCCACTTTCTCTTATAACAATAAATACAATACAAAACAACAGAAATAAATAGGCCACCATTATAAGAGTTATATGGCTTAGCATACATTCCCAATGTCCAGTCCATATGTACTTGGCACCTGACTTTAACATTCTACTATCTAACCATCTCCATGAGTTTAAAGTTCTATATCTAACTCAGCTTTCATACTAACTTGCATCACAATTGTTATAAGAGAAAGAACCATTTGTTGGACTGAACAGGGGAGCTGTTGGGGGGCAAAGATATACCTTAAACTAAAAAAAAAAAAGGGTAGAGGATCGGGGGTAGAGGGGGAAGAGGATAGAAGGGTGGGACTGGAGAGGGAAGTAGGGAGGGGATTGTGATTGAGATGTAACTTGAAGAAATAAAAAATAAATTATAATAAAATAAAGAAAAAAAAGATTCCACTTTCAAAATGTAAAGTTTCCTCACTTTTAACAGTCCCTCTCAGAAGTTGAAGTGTATGACTGTGCTTGAATAAAGGTTTCATATCTGGAGTCCACTTGAGAGTCACAAGCCGATAGGTCACCATACTTCATGATTTGCTCACTTGCAATCTTGCATTTGCTGTTTCAGGTTATCTTGGGGAAGCAAAATTCTATGATATACTGGATGGAATGTTATTACAGGGAACATAGATAGCTTACTATACACTAGACCACATGGTATCCTCTTTTCACATTATACTTTATGTGTTTCTTCTAACACCATTGGATTAATGCAATGTTATGGTCACAGTGTTTATATTGAGAAACCTGAATTGTAGAAAATAATGCATTTTTCTCACCAAGCCGATTTGATGGCGCAATCTAGAGAGCATATATTATAGTTACCAAACATTACAACCTCAAATGTGTTCATTCCAAGATACTACAAAAGTTGCTCAATAAGGTCTGGAGAGATGGCATAGCAGTTAAGAATGCTGGCTGGTTTGGCAGAGGACCCAGTTTTAGCTTCCAGCACACACATAGTGCAACGCAACCAACTGTAACTCCTGTTGAGTTGTATGGCTACAGAATTCTATGATAACCCTGTTGTTCTTACCCCATATGATCCTTGTATCCAGTGTGTTGGACCTGTGTGTTATTCTTACAATGCAAAATCCTATTAAAGTCAATGGTGCATGTATCCATTTCATTTCAATGTGCCTTTATATAATAAAAATAAAATAGAGTGAGGAGAATGCATAATGAGTTGTCTGCCCAAAATATGCAAAGCATAATTATAAACCAAGGAAGTGAGAATTTATCTTCGTACAAAGGAGCACTCACAAATAGATTAGTGCTTTTTAAGGTGTACCCCTAATTAACCACAACTGCCAAACATGTCCTTAGTCCACAAGGTCATTACAATGCCGACAAGGAGGATTAATATTACTCTCCTGTTAGAAAAAGTAAATCAAAACACACAATTCAGTTTTCTTTTAGTTTATCAACCTTGTTCTTCACTCTATGTAATATGAACTATAAATATTAGTTATGTTTAATTAATTTTTAAATATCATTCTTCTTTACATTACAATAAAAATGCAGCAACTAACAATTTGCCAAGAATATTCGCTCATTTTAAAGATAGTTTCCTATTCTTTTTTTTAATAATTTATTTTTTATTTCTTCAAGTTACATCTCAATCACAATCCCCTCCCTACTCCCCCCTCCAGTCCCACCCTTCCACCCTTCTCCCCCTCAACCCCCCCATCCTCTTCCCCGTTTTTTTTTTTTTTTCTTTTTTTTTAGTTTAAGGTATTTCTTCCCCCCCACCAACAGCTCTCCCTTTCAGTCCAAAAAATGGTTCTTTTTCTTATAACTATAAATACAATACAAAAAAACAGAAATAAATAGGCCACAATTATAAGAGTTATATGGCTTAGCATACATTCTCAATGTCCAGTCCATATGTATTTGGCACCTGACTTTAACATTCTACTATCTAACTATCTCCATGAGTCCAAAGTTCTCTATCTAACTCAGCTTTCATACTAATTTGCATCACAATTTTAAAGACATCTTCTTAGATCCAGAACGCCCTCTTGATTCCTAAACAACTCAAAATTTAACTATGAGACTCTAGCTATCTATTCTTCAACCACCTCAGAGACATGAGAGGGATAAATATATCTGATTATATAGGAAGTGCAGGGCCTGCAGCTTCCAAAACTAAAAAATGACATACCAGTGGCTGCCTGGACAGTTCCCATTTTCTCTCCATACATTACAGCATCGATCTTCAGCC
>CAJQZJ010000280.1:0-40701 GCA_907164525.1 Lophiomys imhausi
CCATGCTAGGAGGTTAAGTTAGTGTCACACCTATAGACTCCTGGGAGTCTCCCTTGTCCCAGGTCTCTGGCTCTTCCCATAGATGCCTCACATATTATTTCAGTTCTCTCTCTCAGCCTTCACTTACTGCCTCTCAAAACCTAAACCTGCACCCCAGTTTACCTCCACACTCCATCTCCCAGCCAGTTCCCTCCCTACATCATCTTCCAATGTCCATTTGATTTCCGCTTGTGGGTAAGATTCAAGTATCCTTCCTTTGGTCCTCTTTGTTATATAGACTCTTTGGGTCTGTCTGTTTTAACCTGTTTATCCTATCCTTTATAGCTAACATGAGCTTATAAGTGAATACACCCCATGCATGTGTTTCTGAATCTCATGATATTTTTTAGTTTATATATTTTACTGCAAGTTTCATCTGTCCATTTTTTATGTTTATTTATCACTTCAGGCTATATCTCCATCATATTACCCTGTTTCCACCCCTTCCAGTTCCACCTTCCCATCCTCTCGTCCCTCTCCCACCCATCCCACTTCTCTGATGTGGAGTATCCCTATATAACAACCCCTCTCAGTTCAACAGTCATGTGAGAGCTAAGAGCTTCCTCTTGCACTAGGGGCCTACATGGTTGCATCCCTAGGGCAAATTGTCCTATTAATAGGTAACAAAGTCAATATTCCTGATCCTTTGGTGTATTGGTTGTAGGATAGTTATCCTATACTATATGGCTAAAATCCAAATATAAGTGTGTAGATGTCATGTGTGTCTTTCTGAGTCTGGGTTAGCTCACTCAGAATATTCTTTTCTAGTTCCATCCATTTGGCTGTGAATTGCATTATTTCCTTGTTTCTGAGAGCTGAGTAGAATTCCATTGTGTAATGTACCACAATTTTTTTATCCATTCAACAGTTGAGGTACATCTGGGTTGCTTCCAGTTTCTAGCTCTTACAAATAAGGTGCTATAAACATAGATGAGGATATGTCCTTGTGATTTGGTGAGGAATCATTTCAGTGGATACCCTGAAGTGGTATGGCTGGGTCTTGAGGTAGGGCTAATCCAAGTTTTCTAAGATATTGCCAGACTGATTTCCATAGTGATTGTACAGGTTTGTACTCCCACCAGCAATGGAGGAGTGTTCCCCTTTCTCCACAACCTTGACAGCATGTGCTGTCGTTTGAGTTTTTCATCTTAGGCCTTCTGACATGTGTGAGATGGAAGTTCATGTTTGTATTGAGTTGCATTTCTCTGATGATTAAAGATGTTGAGCATTTCTTCAAATATCTCACTGCCCTTAGAGATCCCTACTTTGTGAATTCTCAGTTTAGCTCCATTTCCCACTTTTCATTGTTTTATTTGGTTTCTTCATGTTTAATTTATTTAGTTCTATATAAAATATGGATATTAACCCTCTGTCGGAAGTGGGGTTGATAAAGATCTTTTCCCATTCTGTAGGATGCCATTTTGTTGTAATTACAGTGTCCTTTGTCTTAATGAAGGCTCTAAGTTTGATGAGGCACCATTTATTTATTGTTGGTCTTAGAGCCTGAGCTATCAGTGTTTTTAGGAAGCTGTCACTTTTGCCAATGAATTTGAGGCGTTTTCCCAATTTCTACTCTATTAGATTTAGTGTGTCCAGCTTTATGTTAAGGTCTTTGATTCACTTGGTCTTAATTTTGTGCAAGGTGATAAGTGTGGGTCTAATTACTTTCTTTTACATGTCGATATCCAGTTACATTTTCACCCTTTGTTGAAGATACTGTCCTTTTTCCATTGTAAGGTTTTGGCTTCTTTGTCAAAAATTAAGTGACTATAAGTATGTGGGTTCATTTCTGGGTCTTCAATTTGATTCCATTGATCCACTGTTCTGGTTATATACCAGTACCATGCTGTTTTTATTACTATAGTAGTATAGCATAAAATCTGGTATGGTGATATGTTTTTTTTTTAATTGTACAGGATTGAATTAGCTATTCTGGGTTTTTTATTAATCTATATGAAGTTGGGAATTGGTTTCTTCCAGGACTATAAAGAATTGTGTTGGTATTTTGATAGGAATTCCATTGAATCTGTATATTGCTTTAGGAAGGATGGCCATTTTTATTATGCTGATCCTACCTATCAATGAGCATGGGGGATCTTTCCATCTTCTGATGTCATCTTCAATTTCATTCTTGAAGGACTTGAGGTTCTTGTCATATATATCTTTCATTTGGTTGGTTTGAGTTACCCCCAGGTATTTTTTATTGTTTGTCGCTATTGTGAATGGTGTTGCTTCCCTAATTTCTTTCTCAGCCCATTTATCTTTTGTGTAAATAAGGGCTTCTGAATTTTTTTTTGAATTGGTTTTGTATCCAGCCACCTTACTGAAGTTATTTATTAGATGTAGGAGTTATCTGGTAGAATTTTTGGAGTCACTAATGTATATTATCATATTGTCTGCAAATAGGGATAACTTCACTTCTTAGTTTCCAATTTGTATCCCCTTGATCTCCTTTAGTTGTCTTATTATTGCTCTAGCAAGAAATTCAAGTGCTATGTTGAGAAGATATTGTGAAGTGGGCATCCTTGCCTTGTCCCTGAGTGTAGAGGAAATGCTTTAATTTTCTCTCCATTTAATTTGATATTGGATGCTGGCCTGCTGTATATCACCTCTATTTTTTCTAGGTATGGTCCTGTTATGCCCATTATCTGTAGGACTTTGAGTATGAAGGGCTCTTGTATTTGTCACATGCTGTTAGATCCTATTGCGAATGATTTCTGTGTTTTTCCATAGATGAGTAATAGGCCATTGTTTCAATGTATCATATTTTCTTTATCCACCAAAGGTTGAAGTACATCTAGCTTGGTTCAAATTCTGGCTGTAATAAATAAAGATACTGTGAACATAGTTGAGCACAGGCCTTTTTGGTTTGGTTGAGCACCTTTTGGGTATATGGCTAGGAGTGGTATAGCTGAATCTTGAGGTAGAACTATTCCAAATTTTCTGAGTAACTCCCAGATTGAACCAAATGAAAGAACAAAAAGGATCTTTATAGTGTTAATCTAACTGGATATTTTCATGTAGAAGAATGCAGATAGATCCATATTTATCACCCTGCACAAAATTAAAGTTCAAATGGATCAAAGATATCAACGTAAATCCTAATAAACTAAATCTACCAGAAGAGTAAGTATGGAATAGTTTTGAACACATTGATACAGGAGACAACTTTTTTAAAAAAATTTATTCATTTAGGTTACATCTCCATCATTGTGTCCTCTTTCCACCCCTCCCAGTCCTGCTTTCCGACCCTCTCCCCCATCCCTTCCATCCCACTCCTCTGGAGGGGAGTGTCCCTACATAACTGTCCCCCGACCCAGTTCAGCAGTAAAATGAGGGCCAAGAGCCTCCTCATACAAGGAGACAACTTCTTGAACAGAACACCAGCAGCTCAGGCACTAATATCATCAATGAATAAATGGGACCTCCTGCAATTGAAAAGCTTCTGTAAGGCAAGGACAACATCAATATGACAACAGAACAGCATACAGAATGGTAAAAGTTCTTCACCACCCTTGCATCTGACAGAGGACACATATCTAAGATATATAAACAATTCAAGAAATAAAACACCCAAATCAAATAACACAGTTCCAAAAGGAGGCATAGAGCTAAGCAGAGAATTCTCAACAGAGGAATCTTAATTGTCTGAGAAGCACTTAAAAAAAAATGTTCAATGTCCTTACTCATCACGGAATTGCAAATCAGAATGACTCTGAAATTCCATCTTACATATAGCTGAATGGCTAAGATGAAGAATGCAAGTGACAGCTCATGCTGGTGAGGATGTGGAGCATCCTCTGTTGCTGTTGGGTGAGCAAACTTGAACAACCACTTTGGAAATCAATTTGTGAGTTGTTTTTTAATTATTATGATTTAGGGGAAATTACAGTTACCAGCACATCACTTGTTGTATCAGAAATAAAGATACAAGTAGCAGATAACATGCTAAACATTTAGGAGTTATAATAAATATTATGTATTTTAGAAAAGATAAAAGGGTAACAGTTATATTGTACATTGAAACTACCCATCACTCACTCTGTGAAGAATTCCTTTATTATAGAAGAGTGGAATTGCACCTGACATGCGTGCTGAGAACTGAACTTGGGTTTTCTGAAAGATCAGTAAATGACTGACCACTAAGACATCTCTGTACTAGCAGACATTCAAATCTTTGCATTTAATGTGGATGGTCCTACACCAAAATTATGTGGACAGTACAAATTGTGGTTGCTAGGTTATTAAATTCGAAAAGAAAAGGATCCAAAGATGGAAAAAGTTAGGGATGTGGGGGAGGATCTGGTGGAGCTAAGGGGAGAATTTAGGGGCAAATATGATTTAAATACATTGTAGGAAATGTTAAAAGGATCAATAACAATACTTGAAAACATGAAAAAGAAAAAATTTGCCGTGCTTTTCTTTTTCTTATAGACAGGCTTAGAGACCTACAGCTCAGTGTGAGGTAGTTATAAGAGCTCAGTCACTGGGGAAGTTCCAAAAGTCTCCATGTTTGTTTTCTCACCAGAATCAATGCAATTAACAATGGCCATGAAAACAATAAAATCAACACTACAATCTATATAACAATTATAATGTGGCTGTTGGTAGAGTCAAATAAAAAATGATGTGAAATGATGGTTTTGCTGATCAAGTGTTACAACCAACAGTATTCTTTTCTTTAAATGACTTGCTTATTTTTTAAGAAGTGAACTCTTCTGCTGCTGTAGAAATAGCCAGCCTGAGTGTGTGACTGTAGCAGACCTCCCTGCCTTTTGTCTGCTTTTCAGTTGTTGGGCAAGGGGCAGATACCCTCCACTCTCTGATTCTCTCACCATAGGTAGCAGGCAGGAGAGATGGGGTCATGAGTGCAGGAGAGGTGGCCCAGCTCCTCACCTGATACAGTACTTGGGAGAGCAGACCCTGCACCTTATCTGGTTTGCATAGTGGAACAGGCATTGCACTTATGGTTTTGAGCCCTAAACCAAGGCTTTGAATTGGATCCACCTAAATATATACCCATGAATGAACTGCTGGAGTGCATGAAGAGGCCAGTTCCACAGACCTAAAACAACAGGGTCTCCATGACACAGGACAACAATAGGATAACTGAGAGGGTGTCCTAGTGAGTTTCCAGTATTGGCAAAATGGTAGACATCAGAGGCTGAATAACAGACCAAGGAGTCATTATACTGAATCTTTGAAGTAATAAGTGTGGAAAAAAGGGAATATTGTTGGACACACTGAGACACAATACAGGTTTCACAATAAGATTTTTTGTTATGTTGGGAGATTTTTCAAGGTGTAGGGTGGTTCTGAGGTGAGGTGGGAGATAAGAGGGAACAGGGTGTATGATGTGAAAATCACAACACAAAAAACAATTAAAAGAAAGAAAGAACAAATGAAAGAAAGAATGAATGAATGAATGAAAAAGAATTTGCTGTAGCTGTAACTTAAAGTAAATTGATGCTCATCTTTTTGAGGACCCCATATAATGATTTCCATAGTGTCTGTACAAGAGTAGTATTACTTTAAATGAACAGTCTTACAAGTAATTGAGGAGTGCATCCCTTATCCCAGATATTTGCCTGCGTAAACTCTCACTGTATTTATTAACCCTCGTTATTCTGACAGGTGTAAGATGAAATATAAATGTACTTTTGATTATCATTTCCCTGATGACTAAAGATTCTCTAATTTTCATTGGTATTTACCAGACACTTGAGTTTACTCTTTTGAAAATATTTTGTGGAGATCTGTTCCCTTATTTAAATTTAGCTATAGGTTTTCCTAATATAATCCATTCTGAGCTTTTTTTTTTTTCATTTTTTTGGAGATCAGCCTTCTCTTGAATGTGTACTTGCTGGCGTTTGACCTGGAGAAAAATTTCAGTTTCATGACAATAAAATTATTGTTTATTGATTCTAGTGCATATGTTAATTGTGTTATGTTCAAAAAGTGTTTGTATGTGTCAATAAGTTCAATACTATTTCCCACTTCCTTTTCTATCAGACTCAATGTTTTGATCCATTTGAAGTTGTGTTTTCTTCATGATATTATGTTTAGAACTTTTTGAATTCTTCTACCTTCCAGTATGAGTAGAACCACAGGTTAAAGATATCTTTTTTCCCATGAATTTATTGCTTCTTGATAAAAAATAAAATCTGGGGTCCCTTGATTTATCAAACTACATGAATATCATCAACTCAATTACATTGATCAATATATCTGCTTGTATCCATGTAAAGCTATTTTCATTATTATAACTCTTTAGTACCAGTTGAGATCTGGGATGGTGACATCAGCAACTATTTCATTATTCAGGATTGTTTCTGATGTTTAGAGTTTTCTTTTTTATTTAAATTTACTTATTTATTGCTTCAGGTTACATCTCCATCATAGTGTCCTCTTTCCAACTTTCCCAGGCCTGCCCTCCCACCCTCTACCCCCATGCCTTCCATCCTGCTTCTTTGAAGTGAAGTATCCCTACATAACAGTCCCCCATCCCAGTTCATCAGTCATATGAGGGCCATGAGCCTCCTCATACACTGGGGGCCTACAAGGCAGTACCACCAGGGAAGTGTGTCTCATTGACAGGGAGAGAAAACAAACAAACAAAAAGTCTATGTCTATGTTCCCTTTGGTGTGTTTGTTGTAGTATATGGGGGGTCTAGATCTAATATAAGCTTTCTTCTTCTTTTATTTATTATTTTTTGTTAGCATTTCAATCTCTGTAAGCCTCTACGGGCCTAGAATAGTTGGTTCAGTTGATATTCATCTATTGATCTTGAACCCTCTGGGTCTATCTATTCCTTCTCCCTCTCCTGTATAGAATTCCCTGAGATCTACACAATGTTTGACTATGTGTCTCAGCATTTGTTTTGATCTGCTGATGGGTGGAATTTTTCTTAGGATAGTTATGCTCAGTTCCTGTTCCTTTGGTCTGTGGGTTGTAGGATATTTATCCTGTACTATATGGCTAAAATCTAGTTATAAGTGATAGATACCATGTGTATCTTTCTGGGTCTGGGTTAACTCACTCAGGATGAGCTTTTCTAGTTGCATACATTTGGTTGAGAATTGTATGATTTCCTTGTTTCTGATAGCTGAGTATTATTCCATTGTGTAAAAATACCACCGTTTTATGTTTGTTGTTATTGTTGTTGTTTTGTTTCTTTTTTTCTTTTCTTTCTTTTTTTTTTTTTTGGTCTATTCCTCAGTTGAAGGACATCTGGGTTGTTTTTGGTTTCTGGCTATTCCAAATAAAGCTGATATGAACATAGTTGAACTGATGTCCTTGTGATTTGGTGAAGGATCTTTTGAATACATATGCTTAGGGGTGGTATGACTGGGTCTTGAGGTAGAACTATTCCGAATTTTCTGAGGTATTACTAGACTGATTTCCAATGTGGTTGTACAAGTTTGCATTCCCACCAGTAATGGAGAAATGTTCCCCTTTCTCCACATCCTTGCCAAAATGTACTATCATTTAATTTTTTTTTTTTGATCTTAGCCATTCTGACTGATGTGAGATGGAAAGTTCTTCACTAACCTCACGTCCAACAGAGGGCAAATATCCAAAATTTACAAAGAAGTCAAGAAATTAAACATCAAGCAACAAAATAATTCAATAAAAAAATGGGATACAAAGCTAAACCAAGAATTCACAAAAGAGGAATCTCTAAAGACTGAGAGACCCTTCAAGAAATGCTCAACTTTCTTTTTTTTTTCTGTCTTTCCTTTGTCCCTTCTTCCTTTCTCTTTTATACATGATCTCAATTTTCTTAATCAACAGGGAAATACAACTCAATAGTTTCTCTTATATTAAGGAATGTCCCTTTTATTCCTACTATCTACAGATTGGCTATCATTGCACATGCCAAAGGATTATTCATCCTACCACAGAGACATTTGTTCCACTATGATCATTGTTGCTCAATTCATCCTTCCATGACAATTGAAACAAACTGGACATTGCTCAACAGAGCAATGGATAAAAAAAATTCATGCACCTATACAATCAAATAAATAAAATGATGAAATACTTCTGTACATGAATAGAACTAGAAAAAATAAACCCGAGTTAGGTACCCAGGCCAGAAGACAAACCTATGTAATTATGTGAATATAAACTGTGATGTCAATAATAACTAATGAGGAACCTACAGAAATATAGAGGTTATATAAAAAGTAATTGACTTCATTCTTGTAAATTATATCATTCATTTTTGAAGCCTATCACAAGATTAAATGAATTGAATTTAGTTAGTTTTATGGAAGTTTAATCTATGTAAGCAAGTCTAATTTCAGTAATGTTTAAATTTTTATATAACATTGAATTGAAAGTAAAATCTCTGATTTCTCTAGCCACATGCTAGAGAAACACTCTCCATTGAAAAGGACAAGTCTTGGAATTTCATTTTCTCTTTTGTTTCTTTGTGTAACAACTGTCTTTAACATCTCTTAGGCCAAAACTATAAAAAAATTTGACACACATTTTATAGTGACTGTTGTACCATAGACTTTATTGCGCATAATATATTGACAATATATAATCTCTAAAACCAGTGAGCCATTTTGAAGCATCAATGAATTTGAGGTGAAATCATTGCAGTTGTCTAGTTTGTGTTACTTATTTTTCACTTTTTTGCATACAAGTCTTGTGAACTCTTATGCATAAGATAAGAAGTGGCTAAACCATTAGTTGAATTGTTAAGACTGTACATCATGTGAAAAACAACAGGTTCTTAATAGTACAAATGTGGAGTTGATTTTTTTTTGGTAATGATTCATACACAAGACAGTATCAACTTCACATTCTATGTATTTGCAGAAACAGTTTGCCCTATAAAGTCAAGTAAACGATACACCAAAATACAGTTAAGACTGGCACATATGGTACAATGAGAGACAACAAGAAATTTCAACAACATCACAAGTCCTGTAAGCATGAACCATTTAGCTGTAGGATTAAAAAAAAATCTCTTTGGATCCCTAATTTATCAATGACCCAGAAATTAAAGTGATGCCTAAATCACAGTAAAGTGAGATGACAGGATAAATGTAACCATACTCATGAAAAATATTTGAAAACACCAACAAAACAAAACCACCAAAAAATCAAATCAAACAAACAAATAAAAAACAGAGTGGCAGACCTACAATTAAAACATTTTTACCCTTTGCTGAAGAGAGATGAAAGGAAAGAGTTTGTTCCTTTAGAAGAACAGAGAATTTAAGTTTTATTGTTTTTGGACACCTGAATAGTAAAAGGGACAATCAATATATCAACTGATTTAAGTGAAATAAATAGTGTGCCTTTTGGACAGTGGCATCCCTGGGATCCTCTGCAATCTGAAATGCATAGGCAGTGTGAATAATGGTGAGCAAAAGATTGGGACAAGAAATGACAATATGTGTCATGGATAAGAATGAGTTTGACAGATATATATGCAGATTTTCCACAATAGTACAGGGAAGATTAGACATGGATATTCATTTACGGTTGTCAATAGAAATTATGTTTTAAAGAAGAAAAATTATCATATAATTATTTTAATGGAAGTCATTAAAAGGATTTACCTGGTGGGACACAGGTGTTAACACAAGTGTTTTCCAGAGAACTCTCATTTATTTTTTTTCTTTGCTGTGGTATTCTGGCAGGATTTGTACATGTGTGAGGTTTGTCAGAGCCCCTGTAACTGGAGTTACAGCTGTTTCTGAGCTTCCATGTGGATTCTGAAAATTAAAACTGGGGCACTGAATGAGCAGGAGGGACTTGTAACCACTGAGAAAACTCTCCAGCCAAGACATATCTTAAATTTAATAAATACAAATATATTACAATATGTTCTGAGATAATATATATTCATTTATCCCATGCTAATCCTTAGTACATCACTTTGCAGAGAAAGTGTGAGTATATGAATGGTTTTCTAGCCTAGTATAAATCTCTTATATGTCATCTTGAATATATTTTTAAAATTGGACTTTAATTGTAAAAATTAACAGAAATTTAGTAGAATTTGACCTTTGGAAAAGTGCATATAAATCTTATGGTAAGATCATTTTATTAAAAGATGGCTTCCTGGTTAGTTTCAATAGCAAATTTAACTTTGATTAAAAGAAAACTAAGGTAAAAACCTGATATCAATAGTGAGAATGTGGGCATACCAGAAATATATTTTCAAACTTCTGATTGAAGACATATGATCCATCAACATAACTCAAGTTGTATATGAAAAGTAGAAGACCTAGACAGTGGATGGAAGCAAGAAAGCAGCTTCCTACCATGGTTCCTGAGTCAGTTCTCACTTAATTCCTGCCCTGACTTTTTTAAATGATGGGTATTAGCTGGAATAATCATGACAAATTCTTTCTCCTGGAGCTGTATTTTGTCAGTTTTACAAAACATCAGAAAAGAAAATTAAAATAGCTGCTTATATGAATGACTGTTTTTATAGAGATCTATGAGGGTTTCAGTTTTGTTTCTTCTAATAGTTTTGATTCTATTTCATCTCTTTGATTTGATTTTATATAATGGTGATTGGTTTGCATATCTTTCTGTACAGAAGCTATGAACATGGTACCAGCAGAGATGACAGAAAGGCATTGGATGCCCTAGAACTGGAGTTATGGACAGTTGTAAGCCACTTTGGGAGTGCTAATAATCAAATCCCCATCTTTGGGAAGAATAGACAGTAGTATCAACAACTGAGCCATATCTTCAGTCCCTTTTGTGAGTGTATGTAGTGATCCTTCTCTTTATAGACTATGTACAGTTGAGAGGCTAACTTATGCCGCCACCATGGTATTTCAAACAAGCAGATAACTGTAAGTGGAATATTATGGTCTTCCCAGAAAAAATTCTTTCCCTGTATTGGTTATAGATGTTAGGAGAGCTTGTGGACTAATAAGAGATATTTCCTTTCCATCCTCATTGCATGTGACTTCTCATATTTGGTTGATAACATCTAAAATGCAGTAGTACATATCAAAAAGCAATTCATTGAAATATTCCACTAATTTTTCTTGAACACTTTTTAAAAACCAACCACTTTTTAATATTGATTACTGAAGGAGGAAGTTGAAAAAAATAAAATAAGCTATAAATGATTTTTTACTTTATCAGAAAAATCTATCAGTGAGATGCCTAAGTCAGTACAGTCCTTAACTTGTAAACATTAAGAATTCAGTTTGATACCAGAATATACATGAGTAAAAAAAAAAAATTTCATGTCCACATCTCTTTCTATTCCCTCCTCTGGAAACATAGAGGTGGAACCAAAGTTCCTCCAAGCTCACTGGCCATAATCTCTTGACTATGAGGCAATGTTCCAGGGAGAATTTGTCTGAAATAATGTTTATAATATTTTTAACACTGTTCTCTGGCCTATATGCACATATCGGAGAGAATACATGGTCACAAACATGCAATAATGCACATGCATGCGGACACAGGCATTTGAACTGTATAACAAATAAAAATACCAAGAAATGGTTAAACACTATTCTTGTATATGCACAGAGCAGATTAATAACTGTTTCAGACAGATGTTTAGATAGCAGTATGAGAACATGCATGTATTTTAATATATTTTAATGGGGTTAGACATAGTCATGGTCTTAGCAAATAAATATACTGACTTGTTAAAGATTTTGAAACTAAATTGCTTCTAACAAATAGTGTAACAATTTAACTGTACCTGACTGTTTCTAGTTGAAACAATAGGTTTTTGTTTATTCTTATTGTAGTAAAAGTTTCATAATAAATTTAAAATTTAAAAGCCTTTAATATGTTTTATATGAAATGTTTTTGAAAGTTTGAAAATATAAACATTTTAATCAGGGCTGTCCCATTTCATGTTATTATGTAGGAAATAAACACAGATTTAAAAAATCTTTTTTCCCTTCCTCCAACAGAGCTGGAATCAAGGTTCCAGTCTTCCCAAGAAATGATCACCAGCTAGGGATCAAGTGTTCATACACACGAGCCCACAGGGGCTACTTCACATTTAAATCATAACAGATCTTAATCTATTTTTTCTTTTGTTCAAATAACCATGTGCATTTTCAAATTCTTTTTTTAAGTATGCAATATTTATTATTCAAACTGGTAGAAGATGTGTTAGAAAGAAATAGATATGCCTCACTCAAAGCAGGGATGCTCTTACAAACTATTTGGTAATTGCTGCCCTTGAGAGCATGGACACAAGATCACATGTTACTAGCACTAGGGAAATATATTTATATTCCTGAATGTTATTTACAATTTTTATATACTCATCCTGCAAAAGAAAAGTAAACTAAAAGTATTCCTGATCAAACTGAAAGTATAAAACCAAATATTAGCAGTTAGAATAAAGCCCAGTCTCTCTTATGCACATTGTAATCCACTTGCCTGAGGGTATGGAAGCTAGGTAATTTAAGCTAATAAACAAATATTGCTTTTTACCTTAAGTTAAAATATTTATAATATATATCTTAGAAACTAGTAAGATGTGTCCACACTTCAAATGTATGTTGGAACAATGGTATATTCTTTAAACAATTAATTCATAGTTGCAGATTCATTACTCAGCCAAAGAGCAGTATTCTTTAACAGGGAAACAGATAAACAGTGAGTCTAACTATTATTTGAATATACCTGGTTACAGGCCATTCTCTGGGTTGTGGTCAACTAGTCAGTGGACACATCCTTATGCAAAGTGACTCTCATTTTCCAAGTAGCTGTCTATTTCTAATGTATCTACAGCTAGACCTTGTCATCACATCACCTCATCATGTTGAGAATTTTGTCATGAGTTTGTGAAGTCTCATGGATATTCTCATAGTGCTATGAGTTCTTGAGTACAAAAGTCATCTTGTGTCCAAAAACCCTCTTTCTGTATATTTGTCCAGAGCTTCTGGCTGACATATTCTTTATCTTCATCTTTGATCATCTAAAATTCTCAGGACAATGGTATTTAATAGGTACCACATAAAAATTAATCAAGGTTATTGATTACTTTTCTTTTTTATTAATCTGTATGGCACCTTATATCATAATGAATGTTATCAAATAGGGATGAAGTTTTTATATTAATATCGAATGGATTTCTCTGTGTACTATGTCTCAAATACAAGATATCTGCCACAAAAGGGACTCATTATTAAGTTCTGGAAGTTATCCAACAGGAATGGCAATAACATCTACTCTTTGGGGTCAGTGTTATCAGAGAGACATATAGAAAAAAATTATACCATTTCTAGTAAAGAAATTTTTGTTTCCAATCTGATATGTCAATAAAAGGATTTGTCCCCTTATTGTAGATTACTCTATTTAAAGTATTTGTACATATGATTGTGTATATAGTTTAGTAAGTCTTTCTGCAGTATGTTTGCATGCAAGCTTTGCAAAAGGCTTTAAATGGTGCTATGCTTCTGACTAGCCACTCTACCCTGCAATCTACATTTCACTTAATATTCCAGGATACAATATTCACTATTGACTCTTTTCATTACTTTCTCTCTCCCCTTCATTGAAAGTTACCAATACTCATATCCTGTTTACACATTTACTGGATTTTACATGTTGCCAAAAATCAAATATTCATAACCAAAGATTCAAAGCTATCATTCACATATGCAAAGAAATATATGACAATTATCTTCTTGACTTTGTGTTCCCTCACTTAGAGTGACTGTTTTCTACTTCATCTATTTACCTTTAAAATTCATCATTTCTGTTTTCATTAAAGGGTGGATTGGATTGTTTGTGTCATTGCAGATTTCCATGACCTTTTCTCAGGTGAAAGACACCTGTTGCAATTGCGAAAAGAATATCAATGGACGTTGGTGGGTAAATATCTGTGTAATATGATGTAGAATACCTGAGGTATGTGTGTGTAGATGGAACAAATGACTCATTGGTAACTAGAACTTTTGAAGAAATATTTTTCTTCAGTCAGTCAACTTCCATGCTTGGAACATCATGTTTTCTGAACAAATTGCTTTTGACAGAGTAAACGTTAAACTAGTTTTAATGAAGTACATGTAGCACAGACCACAGTGGAAAGAACAATGTGTCCAGTTTGATTTGGAGAAAAACAAAAGCTATGAGTATTTGTTTAATGTTGCTTTTGTTAAAGACTGAGATGATGTTTGGAGTTCTGTTTAGAGAAACACAACTTGTATACTCAAAAACCAAATTTAAGCATTTTATGTGCTATCACATAAATTCTAAATGAGTAGTAACAAGAAGTCTACATAGCCCTGTGCTATGTGCAATGTTTGGCAAATCCATTTTATTGTGTTAACTACTCCATGTTCTATACAAAGGGGGGAAACGGTCAACACAGATAGTGTTTAGATGACACATAAATAGTGGGAAACTAATGAATGTGTTTTTGTTTAAAACTAATATATGTTGTTTATTTACATGAATATGTGTTGATGTCTCCCAAAGAGTAGCAATACGTGAATGTCTCAGATATAAACTATGGATGTCAACCTCATAGAGAGTCCATCGAGTCCTCTTCAAATTTATCTTCCAATTCTCTTCTACTCTATTTTCTCACATGTCTACTTCCAGCATGGTTAGGGCAAGAGTCAAAATATTCTAAAATACAGTTTGACTCCCCTGTCCTCTTCTCTTAGTCTAGTAGCCAAAAGTGGTTATCAACCAAATTGAAAATTACAAAGACCAAGTCCTTCTATATCTCTCACCTAATAGCATCCTTTGGCCACTAGATGACAGCTGTTTTAAAACTTAAAACCACTGGTGTAGTGCTCATCCAATGCCAAACTGGAAAAAAACCACACTGCAACACAAGTTCTGAAGCCCTCATATGGAAGAGGTATATTATATGGTATGAAAAGTTACATAGCAGTCATTAATGTCTAACTGAGTAGCAGGATGTATGTCTGACAACATAGTAGGATTTGTTTAGATAGGTAGTAAATGACTCATTGTACTTTTTGTCATTTTTCTTATAGCAATATTTAGACTTTTTATAAGAAAGTATCTAATGCAACTTTACTGTCATCAGAATCAATTCATGAACAATGGTGACAATCAAAAATTAGGGGAGTACAGTTTTTCATAGGAACAGAGGGATAGTTTTCTTGAGAGTTAATGATGAAAGTAGAGAGAATAGAATAATATTTGGTGAAGACCCAGGGAAAGACTCATACCCAGAGAAGTAATGGGAGCTCTAGTCTCTTTGTTGTCTTCCTGTCCTATTTGTGCTGCATTCATGAATTCTGTATAACTATGAAGCTCTGTATCTTATAAGGATGCCCCTTTACTTCAACAAACGTTTTCATGTTTCATATATATATATATATATATATATATATATATATATATATATGCATAATGTTCTAGGTAACAAAACCTATTTTTTCTGTCTTTATTTAGTATTATTAATTAAAGTGCCTATGCTCAAAATGATTGCTCTTAAGTGGCTTATACAGTTTCAACTAAAATTATCCTTCAAACACTGTTTAGTATGTAAATCTACCTCAAGCAGTAACCAGGACACATCGGTACTAAATAAGGGAAACAATGAGAACTTTGTGGTGAATAGAAAAACATCATGAAATATCAATGAAAAGCAAACATCACATCATGTACCCTGATCCCAAAATTTAATAAGTGAATGATCAGTATGAACCTTTACCTTCTTTCATTTAAATGTGAAGTTCTAGATTTTTAATATTAAAATGTTTTTCTGTTAGCCTATTAAAACAGAGTTCTAAACTATTTTGATGTATTGTCTGTCTGTAATAATATTCTGAGATTTGTGTTTTGATCAATATTATTTGGCAAAATTTGCAATCATCGTCACATCACTTGTTACATCAGGAATAAGGAGATAAGTAGAATTTATTTTTAGGGAGATAAGCATCTTCAGAAATAAATGCCCTGCACCTTGAAAAATATAAACAATACTAATTGGATAAGTTAGCAAGTGAGGAAATGTAATTATACATGCTGTTTGCAAATGCAAGAGAGCAATTAACCCATAAGGTGATATACATGTCCTGATTTATAAGACCCCTTTGTTGCATGTTCTCTTAACTACAAAACATGCCTAATATTTTAATATGTTACTTATATTACTTCTGGTCAACTAGCAGAGATACAGGGCTTTTTTCTCCAAGGAATTCTGACTCCAACATGGTATGTCATTAAGTAAGTCAAGATCAGAATTGTTTTGAACTTGGACTCAGACAAGAAGTAACATCAGAGTTCAAAGTTCTTCATATTCATTAAGGTTTTATGTACCCATAAATAATTGTTCAAAAAGGCATTATAATAACAGAATTGAATACAAATCCCCTTATATGTGTACATACACTGTTTTAATTTCAAGTCCCACTGTGAAAGTATGAGGTAAACAGATGTATTAGGGAAGAGAGATTAGAAAGAGCATAAAGAGAAAATTTAATTGTAACATACTTTGTTTATTGGGGACAATGAAGACCAAAGTTCAAGTACTGTTGTTCTTATAAAGAGACAGCAATGATTAGTAGTAGTTAAGGTTCCTGGTGATGTTTAGGTAGAAAAAATGAGTACTTTCCTGTTTTTCAAAAGGAGAAGAAATTAAAGTATATAAGAAATAGGAAAAACAAAACAAGGAACAATGGAGGTCCGGTTGGAAGAGAAGCAATTGAGCCTTGAAGAGCTGAGAATATTTTTTTTTTTTTTTTGGATTTTAACAAACCTTGGCCTGAGTTGTGCAATCATGGCCTATCTAAGCTAGCTCTTAATTATATTACCCAAATATGACCCCATATATACATACATCCCCTTGGACTGCCATTCTCCACAATATACTGATGTTCCTGGCCATGTGGAATGAGGTTCTTTTCTCTAACCCATGGTGTGTGCCTCCTTCCTGCTGATCCTGGCTGGAATGCTCTTGTTCCTCCTGCTGCTCTAATCCCAGGAAGTCCCACCTTTCTCTGTCTTTGCCCAATCTCAGGCCTTAGCATTTTATTTAACCAATCAGAGTCAACGTAAGTAACAGACAGCAAGCAGGACCAATTAGTTAACATTTAGAATGCTTAACACTACCCCAACAATTCCCTCCTTTTGTCTAATAAAAAGGCTAAATTTTTTTAGCTCATATAGTAAAAACAATAAGAACAAATATGAAACAATCAAGAAAACCATATATAAAAGTTACACACATAATGTTTAGCCTATTTGTATCAGGCAATCTTGAAGAAGAAAAAAATCAGCTATCTTGATGTGTTTAAAGTTCTGAACCAATATAATTTCTATCATATCCTATATTTATAAACCTAAAGATTTTATTTCGACTTGAAAATATCCTTTTAAATCCTAAACAACTCAAGTTCAATTGAAATTTTATAAGTATTATGCCTTCAACCCCATCAGAAACATAAGAAGAGATACACTTATTACTTGAGTGAGTAGGAAGCATAGAAAGCAGCTTCCAAAAAGAAATATGACAGTTTGTTGCCTAGACAGTCCCAAATATCTCTTGATATCTTTGGAGCATCATCTTCAGCCTTCTGGCCAAGCATTTTTCACATACTAAATTGTGCAGCAGGAAATAAGGATTTTCCCATTCTGTCTCTGCAGAATTAGGACATCAACTTACCTGCATTTAAGCTATGGTCCGTCTTTGGACTGTATATAGTCTGTTGAGAGAGCAAGAGAGCAGGGGCATTTTTGCCCAATAGGAATTATCTCCTGACGGGAGATTTCTTCTTGAGGAATTATCTCCTGATGGGAGATTTCTTTTTGATGCTCATTGTCTTCTTCCAAGTCAAATGGGTGCTGTCAGGAACTGACTGTCTTAAGTCAAACAATTCTTAAAAACAAAAACATCTTTAAATGCCATTTTCTGTATGCCTCTGAGGGTTTTGAAGGTGTCTGCTATTTTATTTATAAATCTATCATCTATCTATGAAAAAACAAACTGTATGTTTTAACCATTTACTATCTGTTTAAACTATTAAGTCTATTTTGTGATAAATTAAGACTAGTATTTGACATGACCAGAAGCTTCACTGGCCAGCAATCAACCTGTATTATCCAGGCTCCTAAATAGATTGCAATAGCAACCCATAAAAGGATCGGAAGTAAACCTATACTTTTAAATGATTTTTATAGGCACAATACCTTATATAAGTTGAAATATACATAATATGCATCTAAATATCTTTAAATATGGAAATTATAGGGGTACATTAGGCCCAAGTGTTGACCATGGAAGAGAAAATATGAAAGAACATTGAAGAAAAATTTGAATCTTATCATGGAGATAGATTTATGCATAAGTAGATAGTCTTGCTTGATTAAAATATGGAGCTGAAATAAGATAAAATATAATTGGTAAACATGATAAATATGGTTCATATTGGTTCTATGTTGTTTTATGTGTTCTCCTCGAATTCAGCATCTTTTGCCATGTTTAAAACTACTTACTACAAATATAAATTATAATGTTCAAGTAGAAGAGTCACCAAAAACTTCCTTTTCTCTCAAAACTCTCATCATAATTTATTCAGCAGTAACGATTAACTGTTGCATGCCTTGATCAAGATTACAGGTTGTGCAATAACTTTAAATTTAACACACTTTTTTGTTCCACATCTAATTTAAAGAAAATTTGGGGCACCTGCCAATATCATTTATAATTTATTTTATTTCTGGAATTCTGGTTTTAAAGTCTCAGTGTTGGTCTATGAAAGACAGCATTTTACAGAGGTTTAAATGGCAGAGAGATGTTAAAGAAACATTATAGTAGAAGACGTAGAAATTAAAAAGCATCCTTGAAATTACTATATGCAATAGTACATATGTGTACACACAATACGTTTCACATAAGTATTTAAGTGATATCAAACTTAGCTTGGAATATAATTATCTTAAAAATAATTTTTTAGCAAAAACTTGACTCACAAGAATGAATATATCCAAAAAGGAGAATTTATAGTGCACTATCAGATAATTAGCACAAAGGTCCAGTCATCTAGGATTCTTCCTATAGGCCATCATACTAACACAGACTTAATATGCTCCATACCTATACAAAATACAGTAGAAATGTAAAAACATTTTTGAACATCTGTATAGATAGGAAAGTTCCTTGGCTACTGTTCTGTACAAAACTTTACCCACAATACAATGTGCCAATATGACCAAAATGACTTTTCATTGATGGGGTAGTGTTAAGCATTCTAAATGTTAATGAATTGGTCCTCCTTGCTATCTGTTACTTTAATTGACTCTGACTGGTTAAATAAAATGGCTAAGGCCTGAGACTGGGCAAAGACAGGGAAAGGTGAGACTTCCTGAGATTAGAACAGGAAGGCTGCGCTTTAGGCAGAGGATTAATTCATTCCAGCCAGCAGCAGGAAGAGAAAAGTATACCAGCCACGAGCAGCAGGAAGGAAGACACACGCCATGGGTTAGAAAAAAGAACTTCATTCCACATGACCAGGAACATCAGCATGGCATGGAAAATGGCAGTCCAAGGGGATGTATGAATATATATGGGGTCATATTTGGGTAATAGAATTAAGAGCTAGCCTAGGTGGGCCAGGATTGCACAACTCAGGCCAATGTTTGTTAAGATCAATGTGGTGTGTGTGTATTCATTTATAATGTCTGGTTAAGGATTAGCCGCCAAACAAATCAAATATAATCTAAATACTGGTTAAACAATTTAATTAATTATTTCTACAAGTGGCACCTAATGTAATTTAATTAATTTATTTCTTTACAGTTCATGATTTAGGTAAAAATATTTATGACATCTCACTTGTATGGCCATTGACCGAGAGATTCCATTGACTTCACTGCTTAAATGTGATAAACATATGAAAGAAGAGGTTGCATCCCAAGTGCTCGAAAGAAGACTGGACTCTTAGAAAGAGATATCTCACAACTCTAACATATTCTCAGTCCACTTTGTAGAACATACTACAGCTTGGACAATGACATTTTTGCAATGGGAAGATTATGCCATTAACAGAACTGTGGGGTAGTTAACCCCTCTCATACTGCTTACACTACATCCAAAGTATTTACCTCAAATGGACTTGGTTGTCACCAGAGCAATCTGTTGAATCTTCAATGGCTTTTCACAATGCCATGTTTCTATTGCTTTGTCTTGCTTTTTTTCCTCGCCTTTGTAAACAGCTGATTTGAACACATAGGGCTTGAGATATCACTCTGTGACCCTTACCACTTTATAACAAATGTGTTTTTTGGCAGTTCACTTCTGGAGTAGTAAGAAAGTATGAAGAATTTGCCAACAGCTATAAATATCCTTTACTGTTACACACACTGGAGTTGGCTAATTCTGAGTTTCCTTCAGGCAAGCCTGAACACAAACTGTTAACAAAATGTAGCTGTATAGCTGTACATCTTGTTGTTTTTACATTCAAAAGGAAACCAAGACTTCTTAAAAACCAACAAAAATGAAGGCAAAACATACCCAAACCTATGGGACACAATGAAAGCTGTGCTAAGAGGAAAGTTCATAGAACTAAGTTCCTTCAAAAAGAAAATTATGACAGCACATCTTAGCAAATTAACAGCCAAACTGGATGAATTGGGGAAAAAAGGAAGCAAACACTCCCAAGAGGAGCAGAAGGCAGGAAATCATCAAACTTAGGGCTGAAATCAACAACTTAGAAACAAAAAGAATGATACAAAGAATCAATGAAACCAAGAGTTGGTTCTTTGAGAAAATCAACAAAATAGACAAATTACTAAAAGACAGAGAGGAAAAACCCAAATCAACAAAATCAGAAATGAAAAGGGAGAAATAACAACAGACACTGACGAAATCCAGAGAATATTTAGGTCCTACTTTAAAAATCTATACTCCGCCAAATATGAAAACTTAAGTGAAATGGACAATTTTTTTAATAGATTTCACCTACTGAAGCTAAATCAAGATCAGGTTAACAGATTAAACAGCCCTATAAACCCTAGGGAGATAGAAACCGTCATTAAAAATTTCCCAACCAAAAAAGCCCAGGGCCAGATGATTTCAGCACAGAATTCTACCAGACCTTCAAAGAAGAGCAAATACCAATACTCTTCAAACTCTTTCACAAAATAGTATCAAAAAAATCCCTGCCAAACTCATTCTATGAGGCCACAGTTACCAAAACCACACAAAGACCCAACAAAGAAAGAGAAATTCATACCAATCCCCCTAATGAACATAGATGCAAATATACTTAATAAAATACTAGCAAACCGAATCCAAGAACACATCAAAATTATCAAACACCATGATCAACTAGGCTCCAGCCCACTAATGCAGGGATGGTTCAACATATGAAAATCCATCAATGTAATTCACCACATAAGCAAGATGAAAGAAAAAACCACACGTTTATCTAGCTAGATGCAGAAAAAGCATTTGACAAAATCCAACATCCCTTCATGATAAAAGTTCTGGAGAGAACGGACATACAAGGATCATATCTGGCAACAATAAAGGCAATATACATTAAGCCAGTAGCCAACATTAAAGTAAATGGAGAGAAACTTGAAGCATTTCCTATAAACTCAGGAATAAGACAAGGATGCCCACTTTCACCATATCTCTTCAATATAGTACTTGAAGTTCTTGCTAGAGCAATAGGAAAGCTAAAGGAGATCAAGGGGATACAAATTGTAAACAAAGAAGTCAAATTATCCCTATTTGCAGACAATATTATACTATACATGAGGGACCCCAAAAATTCCATGAGAGAACTCTTACAGCTGATAAACACCTTCAGCAAGGTAGCTGAATACAAAATTAATTCAAAAAAATCAAAAGCCCTTCTTTATACAACAAATAAATGGGCTGAGAAATAAATTATGGAAACAACACACTTCCTAATAACCACAACTATATAAAATAACCTGGGGGTAACTCTAACCAAGCAAGTAAAGGACCTATACAACAAGAACTTCAAGCCCATGAAGAAAGAAATTGAAGAAGCCTTTAGAAGATAGAAAGATCTCCCATGCTCATGGATAGGTAGGATCAACATAATAAAAATGGCCATCCTACCAAAAGCAATATACAGATTCAATGCAATTCCTATCAAAATACCAATGCAATTCTTTATAGACCTGGAAAAAGCTATTCTCAATTTCATATGGAACAATAAAAAAACCCAGAATAGCAAAATCAATCCTGTACAAAAAAAAAAAATCTGGAGGCATCACCAACCAAGATTTCAAGCTGTACTACAGAACAATAATAATAAAAACAGCCTGGCACTGGTTTAGAAACACATTAATGAAATCAAATTGAAGACCCAGAAATGAACCCACACACCTATGGTCACTTAATTTTTGACAAAGAAGCCAAAACCACACAATGGAAAAAAAAACAGCATCTTCAACAAATGGTGCTGGTCCAATTGGATGTTCACTTGTAAAAGTATGAAATTAGTCCCATTCTTATCACCTTGTACAAATCCTAAGTCCAAGTGGATCAAAGACCTTAACATAAACCCAGTCACACTAAATCTACTTGAACAGA
This sequence comes from Lophiomys imhausi, assembly GCA_907164525.1. Taxonomy (NCBI): domain Eukaryota; kingdom Metazoa; phylum Chordata; class Mammalia; order Rodentia; family Muridae; genus Lophiomys; species Lophiomys imhausi. The sequence goes on from CAJQZJ010000280.1 coordinate 22,560, forward strand.
AAGTGGGAAAAACCTTTGAAACCATTGGCACAGATGACACCTTCCTGAACAGAACACCAACAGCTCAGGACCTAAGACCAACAATCAATTAATGGGACCTCATGAAACTGAAAAGCTTCTGTAAGACGAAAGACACCGTCATTCGAAGAAAATGGCAGCGTACATGTTGGGAAAAAAATCTTCACCACCCCCACATCTGACAGAGGGCTAATATCCAAAATTTGCAAAGAACTCAAGAAATTAAATGCCAGAAAAGCAAATAATCCAATTTAAAAATGAGGAAAAGAGGTAAACAGAGAATTCACAAAGGAGGAATTCCTATTGGCAAAGAGACACTTGAAGAAATGCTCAGCATCCTTAATCATCAGAGAAATGCAACTCAAGAGTACTCTAAGATTTCATCTCACACTTGTCAGAATGGCTAAGATGACAACACATGCTGGCGAGGGTGTGAAGAAAGGGGAACCCTCTCCATTGCTGGTGGGAGTGCAGGCTTGTGCAACCACTATGGAGGTCAGTCTGGCGATATCTTAGAAAACTTGGAATATCTCTTCCGCGGGACCCAGCCATACCACTTCTGGGTATACATCCAAATGACTCCTCACTGAATCATAAGAAAATTTCCTCATCTATGTTCATAGCAGCCTTATTTGTAATAGCTAGAAACTGGAAACAACCCAGATGTCCCTCCACTGAAGAATGGATTAAACAACTATGGTACATCTACACAATGGAATACTTCTTAGCTATCAGAAACAAGGAAATTATGCAAATTGCAGCCAAATGGATGAAACTAGAAAAGTTCATCCTGAGTGAGCTAACCCAGCCTCAGAAGGATGCACATGGCATCTATTTACTTATAGTTGGATTTTAGCTATATATTACGCGATATCCATACTACAACCAATGTACCAAAATAACATGGACATAGACTTTTTGTTTTGTTTTGTTTCCTCTGCCTGTCATTGAGATACTTTTCCCTGGTGGTACTGCCTTGTAGGCCTCCAGTGTTTTAGGAGGCTCTTGGCTGTCATATGACTGCTGGGGAATGTTATGTAGGGACACTTAACTCCAGAGTAGTGGGCTGGAAGGGTTAGGGGGTAGAGGGTGGGAGGGTGGGACTGGGAAGGGTAGAAAGAGGACACTATGATGGAGATGTAACCTGAAGCCATAAATAAGTAATTTTTTTAAAAAAATTGAAAAGGATTTATGCAACTTTTGGTAAAAAGAGAATGATGGAAAATTTAGTTTTGTCACAGCATGCCACTGGCAGTCATACTAACAAAAATTAAGAGGATTAAATAGAGAAATAGGTGGATTTAGCAATGAGAGAGTTTACATTTGTCATTTCCTGAGTTTTGTGCAACTTGAGTCTAGATTACCTTTATTCTCAGTAGGTTATCTTTATTCTCATCCAACAGTCTCCCTCTGCTTCCTCCTTTTTCAAATATTATATAAGTGAATATTATTATAAAGCTTTTTGAAAAGGATCATGCAAAAATTTAATATATTAGCCTTCTATCCAAGGAGAGTCACTTACTAAAAACAAGGTGTCTTTCAGTGGTAAATATGTCATGAGCTGGAATGATTTGTACTTAGGGTCAAGGTGTTCTTCATTTATGGAAGAGATTCCTTAATCTCCATCCACCAAGGACTCATATACATACTGATTCTCTAACTGAACTCTGCAAAGAGGGGGTTGGATAAACGTAATAATTCAGAGAGAATTAAGAATTTCAGAAAAAAAATTCAGAGAAGAAATTACACAGGTGAATTCAGTGAAAAATTAATACAGGAACGAAAATTCTCCCCAAAATTGGGATTAAATAGCACATTCAAAAGTATTACATGTGTGCATGGACTTGTATGTAGACTAAGTCTCAGAAAATATTTTAAAAGGTATTAAATAAATGAAAGGAAAATAATTTAGCATTGATAAACAGGCAATTCAGGTTTATAAGGAGGGGGGAGAAAGATTTCTAAATTAGACACCAATAACTTTTATATAAAATGAACTATTTCTTCGCAGAGAAATGAAAGAGTACTTTTATATAAATCTTGACCTCTGAATTCATTCAGATGAGAAGGCCCTAGAAAGTAAACATCCCTGACCCTGTCCTCACACTCTGTTCTCTACTTACTTTTACTAATCTGTTGTACATGTCCTGAATAGAACCATTTAGTCATTTAGACATTGACCAACAAAAAAAAAAAACAATCAGAATTATTAGATTTATCAAGCCCCCTCTTTCCAGAGTTAAGTTAGAGTTCCAACAGGTAAATAAACACTTGGGTGATGAGATTAATGAATCGTCTCCAGCAGTGAAGAACATCTTGAGTGTAAGTCTGAGCACACATCATCATTACTCATGTGTATATCCTGCTAAAAAGACTACTTGGTATTTTTTTTGTAAGTGAAGCTCCTTGGATAGAAGGTAGATAAATTAGACTTATTATGGTTCTTTTTAAAAGCTTTATACTAACATTTACAAATAATATACTCAAAAAGGGAAGAAGGAGGTAGTCTGATTAGAATAGAGTCAACCTGCTGAGTATAAGGGCAGGTTTATACTCAAATTACAACAAACCTAAGAAACAACAAATTAAAATTGTCTCTTAGCAAAAATCCATCTATCCCAATTTTGGCCTCTTAATTTTTCTAATTATGATGGGTAGTGACATGTTGCTGTGACAAAATTATATTTCAGATCATCCTAATTGTACCAGTGGTTGAACAAGTCCATTTCTCTTTATCAATTTCTGTTTCTTGTTTCATTTTTGAATGCAAGGACAATAAGATGTATAGCAATAAAACTGAATTATCTTAACAGTTTGTGTTCATTCATGTTAAAGTAAAACTCAAAATTACACAATTCCAGTGTGTGAATTGAAGAGGATATACCTAGAAGCTGGTATCTTTTTCCTTCATTCTTACTGCCACAGAAGTCAGTTGCTTATAAAAAAAAAATTGTTACTAAGTTGTAAGAGCCAAAGACTGGAATCTCAAACCCTAAATGTTCAAGTCAACAACATACTTTAACAAAGCAAGGAACAAAATCTAACAAAACAAAACAAACATGGAATTGTGAAAATCAAATATAGAAGATTCAGATCATATGCTATGGCAATACCCAAGTCCATTTTGTGGTAACCACTTGGGATTTACAATAAACAGAATGAGAAGGGTTCACTACCCTGCAGTTCTGCTCATGGCATGTTCTTTCCATTGTAAAAATATCATTGCATGAACTGTATTCTGTTCTACAAAGTAGACTGAGAATGAGTGAGAGCTGTGTGATATCCCTTCCTAAGAGCCAAATCCTCTCTCTAGCACTTGGGTATAAAATTTCCTACCATGTATTTATCATATTTAAACTGCACATCAAAAGTGCATCAACATCAATTTATCTCTTATCTATGGGTACTTCAAGATGTCAGTATGATAGTTTGATCCTTAACAACCTATGACAACAATTCTCCCTCTTTTCTAAAAGTTTATTAATTCTTCTGTAATTTATTGTCCCATCACACCATGGCAGATCAACTATACTAATTTGAGTTTTCTTATATCTCTACTCAGCTCTGAAGAAACTCTAAACTTGATCTCTGATCGTTGACATTATTTATGCTGTTTATTGATTAGTTGAGAGAGGTAGAAGCAGGGAAGAACAAAGTAAATACAGAAACACCTACCTTATAAATTTCACTGACTTCCTGTGATCCTAACAGTGACACATCATGCCTTATGTAAACAATTACAGCCTAACTCTCTGCCTGTGTTCACTTCAGCAGGGCACTCAGTCTACAGCTTCAGTCTAGTGCATCTAGATCTTCGCCCAGAGGAGTGAAATGGTCCTGGACTGGGGTATGCTACCCAAAGGGGCAGGTGGTGCCCGACCACAGAACTTCTGACTGAGAGGCACAGGCTGATGCTGGAAACACACCCCCCTGAAGTGTAGCTTGGGAGAACCATACCCACAGTCCTGACATGCTAGCTACAAGGAATCTGTTTGAAGCCCCACCCACCCAGACAGGCTACACTGGAACACAGCACTTATGACAGGGAAAAGGCCACTGAGATCCCCCTGAGTCCAAATGCTGGAGATGCTTTGTGAATTCACTGTCACCACCCACTGTGAGAGGGCTTGCAGTCTACTGCCTTAGCTTACAGCATCTAGATCTCAGTCAGGAGCAGTAAAGCAGTCCTGAACTATTGTGGGCTCTTGAGCAGGTGGGCTGCACTAACCCAAAGAAATTCTGATTGAGAGGCACAGGTTGATCTTAAAACAGAGAAGAATGTGGAAGGACCACAACCACAGTCCTGACATCCTAGCTTCAGGGAAACTGCCAGAAGCCATGTCGGCCCAGACAGCCTACACTGGAGCACAGTGATTCTGGCTAGGAAAGGCAGCTGAGCATCCATGAATCCAAGCACTGTGGCCAGGATGTGAATTTCACATCAGAATTCCCTGACTGCACCTGCCTTGCCCCTCAGCTGAATACCCAGGCTACAACACAGAAAGCTCTGACCTAGTAGCACTGAATCAACCCCAAACCATTGTTCATTTCCAGGTCACAGTGCTTCTGGATATGAGGCACATATTGAACCTGACAACCCCCTGAAAGCAGCTTGGGAGGACCACAATCACAGACCCAACTTATAAGCTACAGGGGGGGCTGCAGCTCCAGCATACAGTCTGTAGCCTGCCAACCCACACCAATATCACTAAGAAAACCAGTTGGATCACAGGAACCTGCAGGTAGGAATAACACATCTTACCACAACCTCTGACTTGAATTCCCAATTGGGACACAACAGGAAGGGGTAAGCTATGGGAGACACGCTGAGAACAGTTTCCTACAAAAGGCCGATTCCAGCCTGTGGAGAGTTACAGATCAACAAGTTATACATCCTCTACACCAAAGCTTCATTCTTGGCACCAAACCCAGAAGGTACCAGGAAGAAACAGCAAAGAACAACCAGATGGGTAAAGATCAGCAAAGGAACAGAACTGACAAAAGTCATGGAAATATGACTCCAACAATATTCAACTATGCTAGTACAGCAAGCCCTGAACATCCCACCACAGCTGGAACACATGAAAATGATGACAAGTCTATACTTCGGAAAGTGATAAAGTCCTTACAAGAAGAAATTATATTTCTTAAAGAATTCAAAGAATCCTCAATTTTACAAATGAAAGCAGTGGAGAAAACCATTACAGACCTTCAAGCCAACACAGCCCAACATGAAAGGGAGAGACAAGGCAATGAAAGGTTTGAAATATTTGAAAGATTTGCAAGCAAAGACAAGCAAATTGGAGCAGAAAACATATAAAACAAGTAAAATTGTTCAGGACTTTAAATTGGAAGTGGAAGCAATAAAGAAAACACAAGCAGAGACAATCCTGGATGGAGAAAAATCAAGGGAAGAGAACAAGAAGTACAGACATGAGTATCAAAAATAGGATAGAAGATATGGAAGCCAGAATCTCAGGTGTGGAAGATTTGATTGAAGAAAAGAGTACAACAACCAAAGAGAATGAGAAATCTAAAAAAGTTCTCATCCACAACATCCAAGAAGTCAAAGACTCAATGAAAAGATGGAACCTATGATTTGTAGGCATAGAGGAAAGAGAAAACTCCCAACTCCAAGGCCCAGGAAACATCTTAAACAAAACACAGAAGAAAACTTCCCAGATGAAAAGAAACAGATGCTAATAAAATTCCAAGAGGCATACAGAACAACAAACAGATTAGATCATAAAGGAAACTCCTCTGGCCACATAATAATTGAAATTCCAAATGTACAGAAAAAGAAAAAATATTAAAAGCTGAAAGAGAAAAAGGTCAAGTAATGTAAAATGGCAGACTCATCAGAATTACACATGACTTCTCCTCAGGAACTTTTAAAGCCAGAAGGACCTGGGCAAGCATCCTACAAGCCCTAAGAGAACATAGGTGCATGGCCAGAACCCTATACCAAGAAAAACTCTCTATCAGCATATATGGAGAAAACAGGATATTCCATGACAAAACCAAATTTAAACAGTACTGTCCACAAATACAGCCTTACAGAAGATGCTAGAGGGAAAATTCCAACCTAAAGAAGATAATTACACCCAAGAAAACAGAGGAAGCAAAAAACTTCACTGCAGCTAAACTAAAAGAAACACACAACCACCACCCACAACAAAAATAACAGAAAATTACAAATTTTGATCACTAATATCCATCAACATCAATGGAATCAATTCCTTAGTAAAAACACAGGCTTACAGAATGTGGCCATAAACAAGACCCATCATTTTACTGCATACAAGAAACATATCTCAGTAACAAAGATAGATACTACCTCAGTGTAAATGGCTGGTAAGAGGTTTTCCAAGCAAATGGACCCAGGAAGAAAGCTAATATGAAATAAAATAGACTTTCAACTGAAGCTAACTGAAAAAGATAGGGAAGGACACTACATACTTGTTAAATGAAAAACACATCAAGATGACATCTCAATAGTGAATATCTATGCCCCAGATGCAAGGATACCCACATGTGCAAAAGAGACTCTTCTGAAGCTTAAACCTCACATTGTTCTCCACACATTAGTACTGAGAGACTTCAACACCCCATTCATAACAATAGACAGGTCATAGAGTCAGAAACCAAACAGAGAAATAATGAGCCTAAAAGAGGTCATGAAATAAATGGACCTAACAGATATCTACAGAACGTTTCACCCAAACACAAAAGAATTTACCTTCTTTACAGCACCACATGGAACCTCCTCCAAAATCTACCATATAGCCGGACACAAAGCACGCCTCAACAGATACAAGAAAATTGGCATAACCCTATGTATCTTATCAGACAATGATGGATTAAAGCTGGACTTCATCAAAAACACAAATAATAGAATACCTACACATTCATGGAATCTGAACAACTCTCTACTGAATGAGTACTGGGTCAGGGAAGGAATCAAGAAGGAAATCAAAGACTTCTTAAAATCCAATGACAATGAAGGCACAACATACCCAAAACTATGGGACACAATTAAAGCAGTGCTATAAGGAAAGTTCATAGTATTAAGTGCCTTCGAAAAGAACATTGTGACAGCTCATATTAGCAAATTAACAGCAGAACTAGACAAATTGGAAAAAAAAAAAAAAAGAAGCAAACACTCCCAAAAGGAGCAGAAGGCAAAGAATCAACAAACTTAGGGCTGAAATTAAAAACTTAGAAACAAAAATAACAATACAAAGAATAAACAAAACCAAGAGTTGGTTCTTTGAGAAAATCAACAAATAGACAACCCCTTAGATAAATTATCTAAAAAGAGGAGGGAAAAAACCCAAATCAACAAAATTAGAAATGAAAAGGGAGAAATAGCAACAGACATGGAGGAAATTCAGAGAATCTTTAGGTCCTACTTTAAAAATCTATGGTCCACCAAACATCAAAACCTAAGTGAAATGGACAATTTTCTTGATAGATTCCACCTACCAAAGCTAAATCAAGATCAGTTTAACAGATTAAATAGTCCTATAAATCCTAAGAAAATAGAAACCATCATTAAAAGTCTTCCAACAGCAAAAGTCCAGGACTAGATGGTTTCAGCACAGAATTCTACCACACCTTCAAAGAAGAGCTAATGCCAATACTCTTCAAAATCTTCCACCAAATAGAATCAGAAGGAACACTGTCAAACTCATTCTATGTGGCCACAGTCACCCTGATTCCTAAACCACACAAAGACCCAACAAAGAAAGAGAACTTCAGACCAATCTCCCTCATGAACATAGATGCAGAAATACTTACTAAAATACTGGCAAACCAAATCCAAGAACCCATCAAAAGTGCCATACACCATGATCAAGTAGGCTTTATCCCAGGAATGAAGGGATGGTTCAACATACAAAATCCATCAACGTAATTCACCATAAAAACAAGTTGAAAGAAAAAAAATCACATGATCATCTTGCTAGATGCTGAAAAAGCATTTGACAAAACCCAACACCCCTTCATGCTAAATGTCCAGGAGAGAACAGGCATACAAGGACCATACCTAGAAATAATAAAGGCAGGAGATACACAGCAGGCCAGTAGCTAACATCAAATTAAATGGAGAGAAACTTAAAGCATTTCCTCTAAATTCAGGGACAAGACAAGGATGTCCACTTTCACCATATCTCTTCAGCATAGTACTTGAATTTCTTGCTATAGCAATAAGACAGCTAAAGTATATCAAGGGGATACAAATTCAAACAAAGAAGTCAAATTATCCCTATTTGCAGACGATATGATAGTATACATAAATGACCTCATAAATTCCACCAGAGAACTTCTACAACGAAAAACACCTTCAGCAAGGTGGCTGCATACAAAATTAATTTAAAAAATCGGAAAACCTTCTGTATACAAGAAATAAATGGGCTTAGAAAGAAACTAAGGAAACAACACACTTAAGAATAGCTACAAACAATATAAAATACCTGGGGGTAACTCTAACCAAGAAAGTGAAAGACCTGTATGATAATAACTTCAAATCCTTGAAGAAAGAAATCGAAGAGGCCATCAGAAAATGGAAAGATCTACCATGCTCATGTATAGGTAGGATCAACATAATAAACGTGGCCATCCTGCCAAAAGCAATATACAGATTCAATGGAATTCCTATCATTTTACCAATACAATTCTTTACAGACCTGGAAAAAAACAATTCTCAACCTCATATGGAATAACAAAAAAAAAAAAAAACAGAATTGTTAAATCAACCCTGTACAATAAAAATAATCTGGAGGTATCACCATCCCAGGTTTCAAGCTATACTACAGAGCAATTGTAATAAAAACAGCATGGTACTGTTATAGAAACAGAGCAGTGGATCAATGGAATTGAATTGAAGATGCAGAAATGATCCCACACACATATAGTAACTTAATTTTTGAAAAAGAAGACAAAAGAGTACAATGGAAAAAGGACAGCTTCTTCAACAGTGCTGTTCTAATTGGATGTCAAAATGTAAAAGAATGAAATTAGACCCATACTTATCACCTTACACAAAACTTAGGTCTAAATGGATCAAAGACCTTAATATAAGCCCAACAAATTAAATCTAATAGAAGAGAAAGTGAAGAAAAGCCTTGAACTAATTGACAAAGGAGGCAACTTCCTGAACATAACACCAATAGCTCAGACTCTAAGACCAACAATATATAAATGGGCCTCAGGAAACTGACACACTTCTGTAAGGCAAAGGATACTATCATTCCAACAAATAGGTAAACTACAAATCGGGAAAAAATCTTTACCAACCCTAGTTCTGCCAGAGGGCTAATATTCATAATTTATAAAGAGCTCAAGACATTTGAAGAATTGTTCAACACCATTTATCATCAGAAAAATGTAACTCAAGATGACTCTGAGATTCCATCTCACACTTGTCAGAATAGCTAAGATCAAAAACTCAAGTGAGAACATATGGTGGTGAGGCAGTGCAGAAAGGGGAACACTCTTCCATTGATGGTGGGAGAACAAACTTGTATAACCACTATGGAAATCAGTCTGGGGATATCTTAGAAATCTCAGAATAGCCCTACCTCATGACCCACCCATACCATTTCTCAGTATCCACCAAAATGATTTCTTACCAAACCACAAGGACATATCCTCATCTATGTTCATAGCAACCTTTTTTTGTAATAGCTAGTAGCTGGAAACAACCAAGATTTCCCTCAACCAATGAATGGATAAAAAAAAAAAAAATCGTCCTTTTTTCTTGATCTTTCCTATACTATGTCTATGTCCCATTTTTCTCAAGTCTGTTCACTCCTATATAGGAGAGAAAGGAGAATACAGAAAAGCAAAAGAGAAAAGTCCCTGGGTCTAACCTCCAAAACCCATTTAACAAGACCATTTAACAGCTTGTAGTCTTTTCCCCTAAATAACAAAATTTTCTATTATCTTTCAAATAACCAAAGGGGGAGAACACCCTCCCCACCTTCTGGGGATGGGACGTTGTTCTCTTAAAATGACTTCCTGCTGATTTGGGATGTAATAAACCTGTTTGGGGCCCAAATAAGAATTGAAAAATGGTTTAAAATGTTAATAGAATCATTTGATGTTCAGTCCTTTTGTGCTCAGCTATTTAGATGTCCTAAGAAGTTCATAGACAGAAGCTGATCTTCAGAGCTTTACTGAAGATCTGGCTGGAGTAGTCTGTGGAGCTGAACGATCTTAGCGATTTTGAGTTGTTGTGGTTGTAGACTTTTGAGGAAACTGCTATTGAAGAAGTCTGCAAGGCTGGATCAGACTTCTGTCCAAAAAGGACAAAACTTGGAAACAGATAAGTCGACAGCCTAGCTCTGCCAAGACAGGGTAGGTAAGTCCTTCATAATTCCTGCTCTACAACCAATGTCTGTCAGAGAAATGGGGCCAAATGGCTGAAGATTGATGCTGTAATGTATGGAGAGAAAATGGGAACTGTCCAGGCAGCCACTGGTATGTCATTTTTTAGTTTTGGAAGCTGCAGGCCCTGCACTTCCTATATAATCAGATATATTTATCCCTCTCAGGTCTCTGAGGTGGTTGAAGAATAGATAGCTAGAGTCTCATAGTTAAATTTTGAGTTGTTTAGGAGTCAAGAGGGTATTCTGGATCTAAGAAGATATTTTTAAAATTATGAGGCAAGTTAGTATGAAAGCTGAGTTAGATATAGAGCTTTAAACTCATGGAGATGGTTAGATAGTAGAATGTTAAAGTCAGGTGCCAAATACATATGGACTGGACATTGGGAATGTATGCTAAGCCATATAACTCTTATAATTGTGGCCTATTTATTTCTGTTGTTTTGTATTGTATTTATAGTTATAAGAAAAAGAACCATTTTTGGACTGAAAGGGAGAGCTGTTGAGGGGAAAAAAGAAATACCTTAATCTAAAAAAAAAAAAAGAAGAGAAGAGGATGGGGGGGTTGAGGGGGAGGAGGGTGGAAGGGTGGGACTGGAGGGGCGAGTAGGGATGGGATTGTGATTGAGATGTAACTTGAAGAAATAAAAAATAAATTATTTAAAATAATCGTGGTACATTTACACCATGGAATACTACTCAGCTATCAGAAACAAGGAAATCATGCAATTGGAAACAAAAGGATGGAACTAAAAAATCTCATCCTGAGTGAGCTAACCCATAGTCAGAATGATGCACATGGCATCTACTCACTTATAATTGGATTTTAGCCATATAGTACAGGATCCTATAACCAACACACAAAAAGGATCAGGAACATAGACTTTGTTACCTATTAATAGGACAATTTGTCCTAGGGGTGCTTCCATATAGGCCCCCAGTGCAAGAGGAAGCTCTTAGCTCTCACATGACTGTTTAACTGAGAGGGGTTGTTATGTAGGGACACTCCACATCAGAGGAGTGGGATGTGTGGGAGAGGGACGAGAGCGTGGGAAGGTGGAACAGGAAGAGGTGGAAATAGGTTACTATGATGGAGAGGTAACTTGAAGTAATAAATAAACATGAAAAAATCATGGACATTATGAAATTTGCAGGCAAATAGATGAAACTAAAAAAATATCATCAGACCAAGAAAGACATGCATGGGGTATACTCACTTATACGCTTATATTAGCTATAAAGGATAGGATAAACAGGCTATAATAGACAGAACCAAAGAATCTCAATAACAAAGAGGACCAAAGGGGGGGATACTTGAATCTTATCCAGAAGGGGAAATGAAATGGACATTGGAAGTTGATATAGGGAGGGAACTGGCTGGGTGATGGAGTGTGGAGGTAAACTGAGGTGAGGATCAGGTTTTTGGGGGAGGTAAAGGAGGGCTGAGAGGGAAATTGGTCTGATTCTCTTCGTTGGATCATTGTGTGGTTTAGGTATTATGGTAACTGTGACTTCATAGAATGAATTTGACAGTGTTCCTTGTGTTTCTGTTTTGTTGAAGAGTGTAAAAAGTACTGGTATTAGATCTTCTTTGAAGGTCTGGTAGAATTCTGTCCTGAAATCATCTGGCTCTGGGCTTTTTTTTTTGGTTGGGAGGCAGTTAATGAGTGTGTCTGTTTCCTCAGGGATTACAGGACTCTTTCATCTATTATCCTTATCTTGATTTAACTTTCTAGGTGGAATCTTTCAAGAAAATTGTCCATTTCCCTTAGGTTTGCAAATCTTGTGGAATACAGGTTTTTGAGGTAAGACCTAAAGACTCATTGGATTTCATTAATGTCTGCTGTTGTCTCTCCCTTTTCATTCCTGATTTCACTCATTTGAGTATTTTCTATCTGCCTTTCTGTTAGTTTTGCTAAGGGTTTGTCTATTTTGTTGATTTTAAAAGAACCAACTCATAATATCTTTAATTAGTTCTATTGTTCTTTTTGTTTCTATTTTGTTGATTTCAGAGCCAAGTTTGATGATTTCCTGACATATGGTCCTCTTGGGAGTGTTTGGTTTTTGTTTTTTTAGCACTTCCTGTTCTCCTGTTAGGTTGCTTATGTGAGCTGTCACCATTTTATTATTGAAGGCACTTTTCCTTGTAGCACTGCTCTCATTGTTTCCCATAGGTTTGGGTATGTTGTGTCTTCACATTCATTGAATTTTAGGAAGTCTTTGATTTCCTTATTTGTTCCCTGGCCCAGTGGTCATTGAGTGGAGCATTGTTAAGATTCCATGAACGTGTAGGCTTTCTGTTATTTCTGTTGTTTAAGTGCAGCTTTAATTCATGGTTGTCTGATAAGGTACAAAGGGTTATTTCAATTTCCTTGTATCTGTTGAAGCTTGTTTTGTGTCTGACTATATGTTCAATTTTGGAGAAGGTTCTGTGCAGTGAAGAAAAGAAGGTTTTTTTTTTTTTTTTTTTTTAGTGTTTTGGTTAAATATTCTGTATATATCTGTGAGGTCCATTTGCTTTATGACCTCTGTTAATCTCATTATTTCTCTCTTTGATTTCTGTCTTAATGACCTGTGCATTGATGTTAGTGGGGTGTTGATGTCTCTCACTATTCTTCTGTGGGGATCAATGTGTGGTTTAAGCTTTAGAAGAGTTTCTTTTACTAATGTGTGACCTTGTATTCGAGGCATAGATATTCAGTACTGAGATGTCATCTTGATGATTTTTCCTTTAATGCATATGTACTGCCCTTCTCCATCTTTTTAAATTAATTTCTGTTGAAAATCTATTTTATTTGATATGAGGATGGCTACTCCAGCTTGCTTCCTGGGACTGCTTGCTTGGAAAACCTTTTCCCAGCCCTTTACTGTGAGGTAGAGTATTTCCTTGATAGTAGGATATGTTTCTTCTGTTCAGCAAAATGATGAGTTTTGTTTACAGAACCATTCCATAAGCCTGTGACTTTTTATTGGGCAGTTGAGTCCATTGATATTGAGATACATTAATGACCATAGGCTGTTATTTCCTGTTATTTTGATGTAGGTGGTAGTGGTGTGTTTGTATGGTTCTTTTGGTTTAGCTGTGTTGGATTGTTTTGTTTCCTATGTTTCCTTGGGTGTAATTATATTCTCTGGGTTGGAATTATCATTGTAGGATCATCTATAGACCTGGATTTGTGGATAGATATTGTTTAAATTTTTTTTTTCATGTAATATCTTGTTTTCTGCCTCTATGGTGATAGAAAATTTTGCTGGGTATAGTAGTCTGGACTGACACCTATGTTCTCTTAGGGCTTGTGGGATGTCTGCTCAGGCCCTTCTGGCCTGTAAAGAGTTTCAGAGGTGAAATCAGGTATAATTCTAATGGGTCTGCCATTATATGTTACTTGACATTTTTCTCTTGCATTTCTAAATATTCTTTCGTTATTCTGTACATTGGAGTTTCAATTATTATTTGATGAGAGGAATTTTTTTCTTGTCTACTCTGTTTGGTGGTGTGTATGCATGTTATAATTTGACTGGCATCTCTTTTTTTAGGCTTGGAAAATTTTCTTATATGATTTTGTTAAAAATATTTCCTGGACTTTGGAGTCGGGAGTCTTCTCTTTCATCTAAGCCTATACTTCTCAGGTTGCATATTTTCTTTTCTTTTCTTTAATGTAATATTTTTTATAATTTATTTTTATTTCTTCAAGTTACATCTCAATCACAATCCCCTCCATACTCCCCCCTCCAGTCCCACCCTTCCACACTCTTCCCCCTCAACCCCCCATCCTCTACCCTTATTTTCTTTTTTTTTTTTTAGTTTAAGGTATATCTTTTCCCTCCAACAGCTCCCCCTTTCAGTCCAACAAATGGTTCCTTCTCTTATAACAATAAATACAATACAAAACAACAGAAATAAATAGGCCACATTTATGAGAGTTATATGGCTTAGCATACATTCCCAATGCCCAGTCCATATATATTTGGCACCTGACTTTAACATTCTACTATCTCACCCTCTCCATGAGTTTAAAGTTCTATATCTAACTCGAGTCCTTGATTTCTTGGAGGTTGTGGGTGAAGAATGATTTAGATTTCTCATATACTTTTGTCGCGCCCCCCCCTTGTCCAGCAAGGAGGACGCAACTCGCAAAAGCTCTTCTCAAGCAGTTTATTCAGGTCCCTTGAAAACAGTCTTCCGAATGCCCGGGCAGACCCAACCCACAGGCTAAATACTATATGAACAGCCAATCAAATAAAGCCACGTGGTGCTATCTTAGAGGCCCACGTATGCGGAAGCAAGCCAGATCAGCGGTCTTTGCCAAATATGGACTTGTTTACCACCGAGAGCGCTCACCGTCGGGCTGGTGGAAGGCGGAGACCAGCGCCATCTTTAAGGCGCGGCACGTCACAGCTCTCTACAGTTCCTCCTTTTTTATTTTTTCTAAAGTTGGTAGAAGTCCCTGGAAAGGTTTCGTAATCCCCCTATCTGGGGATCTCACGGTGGGCCTGAGCCTGGAGGAGGGTGGTGCTCAAACTCTTACCCGTCTCTGGGTCAGCCTCCCCACTCGGGACTGCCCTGTCTTAGGTGGCTGAGACTTACCCGTCTACTCCGTCATTGACTTGCCAGACCTTAATATCCATGGAACGAATACCTTAGTGGGCAGGGACTATGCTTAGTGAAGACTTACTTCATGGCAGCAAGCCAAGCTTGAGGGGACTGGCCCAGCTCAATGGCGACAAGGGCTTGTATAATCATGGCTGCATTACGCTTTTGTGTGGCTCTCATTTTGTAGATGCACCATAGGCAAACCAGACAGGCTAGTATCATCAGTATCGCCAAAGAGCCTACGCCCGCCCACTCCTTAAGATGATCCATAGCCGTCTGTATCCAGGAAGTCAAGCCAGTAGCCAGGCTCAGATCCACCCGAGTGGAGTTGATGTGGATGATTGTCGCTCTCAGCTCTCTCATCAAATTTTCAAACTCAGCCGACCAATCCTGTAAGAGGAACTTTGACAATCGTCTAGACAAATTAGCAGCCTTTGTAAAATTTTGATACTGCACGGAAGTAACACACAAACCTTGCATTTTCCACTCACACCTTAATTGTGCTAGTTGCCAAAGAGAATCAATCTGTTCTTGTCTTAAATCTATGCGTTGATTAACTATCATAAGACCTCCTTTGAGATGAGAATTCATAGAGGTCTGAGTATCCAATGCCTGTGCCACAGTGGCTGAGATGTTATTCAGGGCATTGGCAGTCTGTATAGAACTAGACAAGGCAATAGCTGAGGCAGTAGCTCCCACAGCAGCAATAGTGATAGCAGTAACAATAGCTGCAGTGATGCCAAAATCTCTTTTAAACCTGAATAGCATCATGGTATTAGGAGCCTCTACAGGAACTGGCACATATCGAGGCATTCTAGTCACCACAGCCACAGGAAAGGCTGTGGCATTCCAGCATAGGGCATAAAAACATGTGCCCGGAGTGCATACTAATTTTTCTTCACCCAAGGATGCACTCCCATTACTTACAATCCACAGAAAAGGAGGCCAGAGACATACTGGCGAAGCTAAAAAGGTCTTGTTGTGGTAAGAATGAAACAAAGAATTCCAAGTACCAGAGCCACTACCTCTAGAAAAATCCAATTTGGTAGCGGACCTTAGGGAAAAATTACCTCTTTGATAAATTCCTCCCCCAAGCATAATGACAGGTCCCAAGTCCATGCAACTTCCATTTACTCCACACAAAAGCCACAAATCAAAAGGATTGGTGGCAGTCTGCTGAGGATCCCTAATAGATACATCAAGCATTCCTGTACAAGACTTATTCACTATATTACTAATCATGGGGCTAAAGAAAAAATAATCTTGTTGAACCCAAACTGCTCTGCGCTCCTGACATACTCACTGCTACTATCACCAGGATCCTTAGGAAGGTCTTCATGACGAATCTTCCTCACAAGGCATTCAGGCCTTGTGGGTACACTGGATCTTGTTGATCCTGAGGAAAAACACAAACAGACCCTCTCGCCCATGTTAGCACGGGGTCAGGCCCCCGCCAAGAGCCTGTCAAAATATCCTTCCACTTCACCATGCTTTTAGGTGAACCATGGGAATCCTGATGTCTGTCCGCTGCTGAGCGGCCTTGAGCATCCAAATTGAAAAAGTTTAAAGTAAATAAGGCTAAAGACATTCTCTCCTTGGGGGTACGGCCTTGGCCTATTACCCCTTTTTGTTTTTGTAAGTATTTTTTTAAGGTGCGATGAGCACGCTCCACAATTTCTTGTCCTTGAGGATTGTATGGTAATCTGTGATTAAGCTGTACCTCCATCTGGTTACAGAAGGAGACAAAGGATTGAGCCATATAGGCTGGTCCATTGTCCGTTTTCAGCTGCTGTGGTTTTCCCCAGGCAGCCCAGGCTTCTAAGCAATGTCCTATGACATTGCGAGCCTTTTCTCCACTCATAGGTGTAGCATGTATGATACCTGAGCAGGTATCCACAGATACATGAATATATTTTAAGATTCCAAACTCTGAAACCAATCACTCGGAGTCATACAATGGCTGCTTAATGCTTCCACTTGAGCCATTGTAAAAGAAGCGGTAGTACCATAGGTACGAACCGACTCTGCAAGAGATTTTACCACCTTAAAATCAAGCAGTTCCTCGTACCTGTTCCTTTGTGGGTCTTGGTATACCGGATAGGCAAACTGTAATTCTGTTCTTACTTGTGTCCACATCCCCGGGCAGAAAGATCTCCCTACTTTCAGGGACTGAACTGGGTGATCTATCTGAGTGGCTTCTGGATATGGAGGAGGAGTCGAAGGCGCCATGGCAACGGCTTTGTTTACACCAGCTGCCGCCAGCGTGGCTGAAGGTGCTGTAGCAACGACTCCACCCACTCCGACTGCCGCTGACGTGTCAGGCACCATGGCAACAGCTCCACCCACACCGACTGCAGCAGCGGCTCCTCCCACACCGACTGCCGCCTGCGTGTCCTTCTCTTTTACTTTTTTCTTTTCCTTTTTTCTAATAACAGTCCTCTCCAACTGTTCTATTAGAGCGTGTAGCTCTCCTTCAGAATCCGTGCTCTCTGAGTCCTCAAGATCTCTAAAATCTCTAAGATCGGGATAGAGAGGAACTTTCTTTTTGCCTCCCTTTTCACTGTCTGCCTGCTCAAATCTTTCGCCTTTGTTACTTTCCTTTTCACTGTCTACCTGCTCAGATCTTTCCCCTTGTAGCAGTTCCAAGGCTGATTCTCCCTCTGTGATTGCATTACAACACCTCTGATCTTCTAAACAACTCCTCACCATTTTCCAAATCAGTCTTACTCCATGCTTCAGAGTCCCTTGCTCCCAAGCAAAATCCAAGTCCCTGCCCAATTTGTCCCAGCAGGATACCGTAAGATTCCCGGACACCGCAAACCATGGAGCCACGGAATCACATTCATTCAAAAATCTTTCTAGGGTAGACTTCTTAATCTTCAAATTCCTAGCTAAAAGTAGCTCCTGAAGAGCCAGAAAAATTGGGTGTGACTCAGACAACCCCATGTTTAAAAATTTACTTTCGGTTTGCAGCTTCCCCACGAAACTGTATCTTTTGTTCGCTATCTCCGCGAAACTTTACCGTACGTTCGCTATCTCCGCGAAACTTTACCTTGTGTTCGCTATCTCCGTGAAACTTTATTGTCCTGATTTATCCCAGGAACTTACCAACGCGTTGCCCCTGACTGCAGGAGTTCTGAGT